>JASFCZ010000073.1:0-17911 GCA_036937155.1 Cyathus pygmaeus
TTCAAGGTTTCTGATTCTGAATCTGAAGTTAGTTTGTCTCAAAAAAGTCTTGTTACCCTGATGTTGGCTAAATACAAGATTGATGCTTTTGGCTGTCCGCAACTGTACCCCAGCAGGTGTTTGTTTATAAATTATGTGCATCTGTCTTGACTTCACTGAGGTAACATAGGGATTATGCTTAGGATTTGAGAAATAAGATCATTGATAGCACGAGAAGTTTCAAGGCAGCTTCGAGCTCTCCCTTCATTGGATCCAGGCACATCGAGAGTGGGAGAGAGGATCGCTGGAGTGAGGTTTAGATTGCGGGGAGGCTGAGATGGAAGTGAGGGGAAAGAGAAGATAAGTATGGGTAAACAGGCATGTGCAGAGTTAATAAGAGAAATGTACAAGTTCAGAGCATATGCTGTGAAAAGGCTGAACTTAGCATAACACTTCAGAGCATATGCTGTGGAAAAGGCTGTTCATGTGTAGACTGGTGATGGAGGAGCCACTGACAACAGTCTGAACAATCCAAGGGAACATGGGTGTGCAGCTCAGGAATACTTAGTTCATACAAATGCTTTGCCAATGCATGAGTTGTGCCGGTGAAATTTTGTGGAATGTGAAATGTTTGAAACTCTGCGGTCCCCACGGGCCACCTTGCAGACTTGCAGAATCTGCCATTCAAACATTCTCACCAACCAACACACATCCACAGTACTCAATATTCACACAGACTCCTAGGCATTAATTCTTTATTACACAAACCCTGGCTGCATTTCTAAGACAGACCAGTGTGCAATCTGGATATCAGTTATATCTTGAAGCTGCATCAGCAAACTCTGATTTTGGGGCCATAGTGTCCCATAGCATGTCTACTAATTTACATAGCAACTGTAGTGGACTATAGTACTCACTAGTATTGGTAGCATGTCACTGGTGGCTATCCAATTGATCAATTGCTCCTGCTAAGCAGTGGGGCGAGGAATTACATCCCAGTGGAGCATTATTGTGCTCAATTGTAAACTACATACATGTGTAGTTATATTAGCTCAATCAAAGTTCAATCTCATATGCGTTCAATGGAAATGAAGTCATATTCATTCACAGAGTTCAAACTTCAATCACAACACACTCAATGAAAGTTCATTTCGAGCATATTGAGTGGAATTCAATAAAAATCAACCAGAAATTAGTGGGTTCCCCACCACACTACAAACCAAACATGTGGGTAGTTAACAATAACATTGTAATAAGCGGTAGACAGATATACTAATGACTCCTTTACATTATCTACATTCCACATCACTTACCACATACCAGCTCGACTTTTGGGACTTAACAGAATTTGACTTCAACCTGCCTTGGGTGGCTGGGTCTCCAACTTCAAACATGCAGCACGAAAACATGCATTAGTCACCCGTAACATACACTAATATTAATAATACAGTATTACAGACTATTATATATTATATTATGACATGAATATGATAGATATCGAGATTTGGAGGTATTAGTAAGTATTAGTTAAATATCACAACATATACCCATTATAAATGCACCAATAGTCTACCTGTCTACTTATAATCACTACAGTTCTGTTAACTACCCTTGTGTACAGTTCACCTCGTGGTGGGGGACCTACTATTTCTGATTGATTTTTATTGAATGCAGCTCAATGATTTCTGAAGGAACTTTCATCAAGCATGTCGTGATTGAAGTTTGAACTCTGTGAATGAATATGACTTCATTTCCATTGAACATGTACGAGATTGAACTTTGACTGAGCCAATATAAGTACACATGTATGTAGTTTACAATTGAGCGCAATAATGCTCTGCTGGGAAGAAGGACTGTCGGCAATGGTGTTGTTGAGAGCTACTTGAGGGAGATCATTTGCAATAGCATCGATTCTTCTTTGTTTCTCTGTATAGTCTATTGATTCTATCAGCATAGCAAGGGTGGATACTAAGCATTGAAATCACGAGAGATATATTGAGGATACTAGCAGTTGTGCCTGAAGTCGCACCCTCACACCCACCGAGTGCGGGAGAGAGGTGATTAGGGTGGTGAGCTGGTGAATGAGCTTCACAGTTGTGCAGGCTGCTTCGAGATGGCGGAGTTTCTTTTCGTTGGGGGGCATAATGATGGGTTGAGGATGAATGCTGGACGATGAGTTGGGGATTGGGAGGGAGAGAGAGACAGGGAGGTGGCAGATTGAGAGAGAAATGTAAGTGCTGTGAATTGCTGTGAAGTATGGTGAAGTATGTAGTGCTGGGAAGATCGATAAGTAGCATAAATGAGGTGGCATGCGGCAAAGGTAGGTGCCAATCAAGCACCAGTGCCCTCTTGAAGGTTCCTCATATGTACAGATATATGGTTATAATATGTCAGTGGGCAGGTTCAGAGAGAGGTGAATGGTTACGAGAATGGGAGGTTTAAATTAAATACTGCAGTATTATGTAACAATTGCCAAACTCATGCAGCCAGCTAAAGAGACATTCGAGTCTTGCATATATTAATGCTAATGGAGCAGCATTACATTGAAACATCAGGAATTAATGTAAACTACATAGGGCTAGGTTGTAATTCCGTGCTTGTGCATTGATCAAATTGATTACCTCTGATACCACGATCTGCTTATGTATCTAAAAGGTAGGTAAAGAGTAAGTTGTTATGCCCACTACACAATGGTATAGAACAATAAGACTACAGCTCATCATCTTGATGAATCCAAAGCTTGTTGCTATTTTTATGTAGCCATTTTGCACATTCCCGACCATGCTAAACA
Source organism: Cyathus pygmaeus (assembly GCA_036937155.1). Taxonomy (NCBI): domain Eukaryota; kingdom Fungi; phylum Basidiomycota; class Agaricomycetes; order Agaricales; family Nidulariaceae; genus Cyathus; species Cyathus pygmaeus. Next base: position 2,771 of record JASFCZ010000073.1, read on the forward strand.
ACTTGTATGAGAGGCAGAACATGATTACTAGGAAATACAGAAATACTGACTTCGTGTCTTTTCTCGTTTTCATTAAGCTTTGTAAGCAATCACTAACAATCAACAACAACAAATAATGCTGGAGTCTAATCACCAAGATCACACAATAACTCTGCAATGGGAATGGGAGTTCAGAATGAGACACTGTATTGCTAGTAAGAATATACAAGCTCAAGACTGAGGTTTAATCATAAATACTAGAGTCCTTATATACTACTCTAATTACCCTATACCCTATACTAGAGTGACCATAAGGGAATTGTAGATTATACTGTGCAACTGTGCTTTTACTGTGCATTGCTAATGCGTAGTTAGTCTGTAGTTGCCTTAAGGATACCACATTATACATAGATAATATTAGTCACATGATCAGAAACAGTCGGATCCTGACATTACCCCCTCTTTAAGAGTCATGTCCTCATGACATTTCCATTTCCTCCACCATTTCACATAAGTTGTCTGTAGAGAATAGCACAGGTTGGGAAAACCTGCTGGGTTACAGGTACAGGTACTGGCAGGTGTGGGTACAAGTTGGAATCTCAATACCCGTAACCCACACATACCTGTACCTTTAGAAAGGTTCATAAATGCGAGTTACAAGCAATAGCGAGTTGTGAATGAGTTTCAATTCACCAGTTTCTGTGTTTAGAGGTATAACATAGACTCCACTTGGACTCCATGGACTCCACATGAACTCCACATAGACCCCATCCAATCTTTGTATATAACAACTGCTAGACTCTGTCTGGACTCCAGAGAGACTCATCTCAGATTTGCAGATGTATACTTAGAAGTTTGTACCTGGAGTACACTTGGAGTCCAACATACTTCAATTGAGAATAACAATTGTAAATTATTACATGGACTTACCTAGAGTCTATTGGACTCTGCGTATACAACTACTAGTGGATTCTGTCTGGACTCCAGATGGACTCATCTCAGACTTGCAGATATATTACCAATATATTACTTAGAAGTGTATCTGGAGTACACTTGGAGTCCAACATGTTTCTATTGAGAATAACAATTGTAGGTACTTGCATGGACCTACCTGGAGTCCAGTTGCACTCTTGATATTTGTATTTATGACCTCAGTTATGCATTCCATTGTGTAATTTCTGTATATTACAGGGATACTATAATATCAGTACCTCAGTTATTCATTCCACCAACATTCCATTGTATAATTTCTGTATATTCCAGAGACAGAACAAGATGGTAAACTATTTGAGGAGTGGGCTGAGGTAAGATAACCAAGAGTGTGGCAGCTAATAATCATCTCTATCCAGTTCTATTCCATCCTCTTCAACTGCATCCTCATCTATATCTGGTACTTGACTTGGCACATTTGATTGTTGTTGTGCATTAGTTTGCTTCATAAGTACTCTTTGTGTATGAATGTAAAGCAATGCATGCAGTGTCCAGTTAAAGTTATTAACAGTCATTCTGTTCAGAATTCCCTGAAAGCCCCCTAGCCATGCATTTAGCTGTTCACAAGCCTATATAATATTAGAAACATATATGATGAGATCTAATAACATACCTGGGTATTGAATGCTCTTTTATAATGTGGATTACCTTGTGGATCTCGTTCAACCAGCACTAAGTTTGAAGCAGAACCATTTAATGGACTCGGATTGCAGAATTTGTGACATAGGAAATCCCCGACTCAATGATTGATGTAGTGATATGAGTCTACAATAAATCTTGTTGTACTTTTCCATATATCCCAGTTTGGGGTTCCAAGTAAGTACTTTAATACCAGACAGGCCTTGTCAATGCATACATAACTAGGTCTACTTTCTGGAGTTGGATATACATTCTCCAGAAAGTTCATAATATTACTAGCCCCTTCTGAATTGGCAAACTTTGACCATGCAATTACAACCCCACATGAAGCACAAATTGTTTCGACACAGTAAAATTGAGGAGCAACAAAATAGTTATTAGGTTCTCTTGCATCATTACCAGGTTCATCATGTTGCTGATTGTTGCATCTATTTAATCAAATGGCCCATGCAGGTGCTCCTTCATCTTCAGTATGTCTAATTATTCTTCTTATTACTAGCATAGTTTGTCTTCCAAATCTCACGATGTGATTATACCAGTTTTGTTGGTGATTAACACAGGTTTTTGATCCTCCTTCTCTTGCATTGTTACATATTTTTATATGACAAAGTCCACCTCTCCGCGCCTTGTGCTCTATACAAAATACTCCATTATGACCATTTGCTAACCCTTCAGAACAGTTCTGATAATGCACAATGAGCTGGACCCATGACAATTCCATCCATAACTATCATTTTTACCATTGGTTCAGAGGCATCGACATCCATTTCATTATCCACTATGTTTTTGAATTCCATATTATCAGCATCTGGTTGTAAAGCAGGTACAGCATGACACTCATCAATTCCAACCACAGCAGCATCATCATCAACAGTAATCTGATCCGCAACTGCTTTATATTTATGTGTGCATTCATTACAGGAATGATGGAGTGCATTCTCAATTATTCCATTATTTCCTAGCATATCAAAAGCTGCTTTAGTTACAAGCTCGATTGGTAAATTATCTGGAACTCTTAATGTCAGCTTCATTGAACCCGCTATTTGCCGTATGCTCTCATGAACAAAAGCTTGCCATATCTGTCTTCTTGAAATGTTTGGCATTTTGTGTTCACTATTATTTGAAAATGTATAATTCCAAAATTCAGTGTATGCTGCTGTAGAAGCATGGAAATGGTAAAAGGCATTAAGAACCATGGTGGTAAACAATCTATCAGCCCAGACACTCTGTCCAATTTTTATATACTTTGCATTGTTAAAGAAAAGTTTATCTTTGTGATGTCGTTGTGGATCACGCTCAGCATCAGGTATTCTTGATTCGACACTTTTGTGATCTGCATAATATAAAGCATTGCATTTGAGACATTCACCTGCTATGACCTGGGTATTCTTATATAGTGTCACCCCTTTGATAAGAGTTACAGTGACTCTTTCACGAGTTCGAGTATGTGCATGCAACACTCGCCCTTTACATCCCTCTCCATTATGCACTGTAACAGTAGAGCATGTTCTTCTAGCTGGACAGATTAATATGACAGGTTCAATTTCTGATGTGGAAATGGGTTTTAGAAAGTCATTTGTTTCATGCTTCTCATAAGGATCTAAATCCAGTAAAGATATCATTTTATCAAGTTTCTTGGCCATTATATTTGTAACTGCACTCATATTTTTTCTCTTCTCAGATGTAGTAAATAGTTGGCTGTGTTTATGATTTTCCTCTCTTTCCACTGGTGTTTCTCCATGATCAAAATGCATGATAATTGCATTTGCAAGTGCTTTTATCCACCCATTCATTTGCATTGCATGTTCATTTGTTGTGGCTGGATTCTTTGCTCTTGCATGAAGATTTAGAAGATCAGTGTTCTGTATTACTGTTAGTAATATTGAAATTACTGAAGCCAATTTAATGTCTGAATCATAATACTGATTTATATATTCAGCAAAGACTTTGAATGAAATGTCTGGAAATGGGTCTGTAGAAGCTGCATGGACTTGAGGTATGAAACCTAACAGACAATATAGCAGCAAGAGCTGATAAAGACCATAGTACACATATTTTATCAATCTAGAAAAGCAATTACTGATTAGTAACAAATTCTGAGTTGCTGGATAGGTGGTTCATATTGCAACTGATACTGTAACCACATGTATGAAGGCAATGGCCTTTTGGACCTTGGTGCATGACCGAGATTTTGGTGCAATGTTATCAATGAGGATAGAGCCATGTGTAATGAAATGAAGATTAGCAACCATTATGCATGGTTAGCACCTGCAAGGCACAAAAAGTCAATGTACCCCATCTGTCACATCTCCAGAAAAAGCAACGGGGCCAGTGTGACATCTTACATTGCCTCCATACATGCAGATACAGTATATACAATTGACTATGGTCCTACTAGTTACAATCAAATGATTCAAGTTGTCTACTGTTGAAAGTAGAGTAGAGAAATCGAGCAAATATTGTTGAAATATGCTCCACTCTTAAATAGAACTATACACATCACTAAAGTTTACTGGTTGACAGTAGAACAGAGCTAATAAAGAAATATTGTTGAAATATTCCCAGCTCTCAAGTAAAAGTAGTCCACTTGTTGAAAGATGGACAAAGGAGAAAATAAAGTTGAAGTTTTTCAGTCCAAATAAAAGCAGAAATATATCCAGTAACACAAATCAATACTTACTCTTTGAATTTCCCTTTCTCCTTCCTTTGAGATTTCTTACTTTTAGTCTTCTTGCCTTTATCCTCTTTATCCTTGTCTTTGCTTTTCTCTCTCCTTCCCTTTCCTTTCTCCTTTCCTTTCCCCTTCCCTTTATCCTTCTCCTTCTCACTATCAATTCCCACCTCACTCTCACCTTCACCATCTGTGTCTGATTCACCAGTCGCAATTTTTTGTTTTCCTTTCAATATCTTCTTCAGTACATCAAATGTCTGAGGCTTTGATTCCCAGCAAAGTTTTGCATTGGTAGTCCCATTTTCTTCAACCCACTCCTTCATTTCAGCATGGTACTCCAGGAGTGGGAAAATTTTAGCCAGCAAATTGTAATATGCTGAATGTCCAGTGAAACAAGTTATCAAATCCCTTTTCTTAATTTTCCTATTTGCAGTGATCTCAAGGTCCCCTATCTCCTCTTTCCGATTTGCCCAGATGTCTTCAATCATGGTATATTTCTTATATGATATGAGGATGGACTCTTTGCGCCTTTTGTTCTGAAGTTCCATGGGAATCTTAAAATGAGTAATAAGAAGATTATGAATATCATCATTTTAGTAATGTCAGCCCCAGCCTATAAAGTTATTAATCATAAGTTATTTACATGCTGGTGTAAGCAAGATGTTACATACCACAAAAATTTCAACAAAGTATTTGTTGTTGTCCATATGTTGCCAGTCAATTTTGGTATTCAGATATTGCAATATCTTACAAATGACAGTTTTCAGAATCCAGTTACCATCTTGTCAGACTGAGATAGGTACATTCATCACTAAATAGGATTAGCAAATGCAGATAACATAATGGAAAAGAAACATACCAAGTGCATTTGGCCAAGTGTCACTAATTACATTGACAACAGAGTGGAGATCAGATCCTGGCTGCTGGTTGCTGAGTACATAAGCAGGCTTTGTACTGTTGCAATCAAAGAACAGGTGAATTTCTCCATTAGCACTTAAGGCGACATGTGGTTCTTCTTCAACCTCATCGCCATAATTAAATGTATTGCCTATAGCTCTTTGGCGAGAGAAACCACCCACAGTACGTGAAGCATCATCCAATGCAATACAAGAATCATCATTGTAACTTGAGGTTGCAGAACTGTGTGAGATGGAATGACAAGACACTTTGCTGGAAGAGCACAAATCAGAATTAACTGGAGAGTGTGAAAGCTCTTGGCCATGTTTCAAACTAGTACCACTGGTATTTTTCTTAGGAGTCTGGTCATTATCAATAACCATATTCAAGTCCTTGAAATCATTATCAGAACTATGTTCACTCTGAACAGCTTGCTCAGAGACTTCACTGCTAGAGGTGGAAACATTAACTTTGTTACTTTCACTCTGAATAGCTTGATCAGAGAATTCACTGTGAGACTCATTACTAATGATATCTTGAGGATTCAAGGTAATACTCTGAAGTTGAGAACAAAGTGGTTCCAATGTTTCCTTCTTGTTGAGGGAATCCTCCTCAATTGGAGCAGAGGGGATGCTCACCTTATAAGCTAGAGGGGGAGTTGCAATAGTGACATTTTCATCAATCAATTTTTTTTCAGTTCTGATATCTGCAAGTTAGACTAATTAGAGTAAATAGAATATTTTCTTGTGGTATTAAGTGCTCTGGTGTTCCTAGAGCATCTGCTTTACGATCCACTGTAATCTGTTGGATGGAATTCATCTTCCTACAAAATAAAGTGAGCACAAACAGATTACAGATATTATTGGAATTGACATACTTTTACCTTGTTTACCAGTGCCACTGGAACTGGCATCATCCACCTTAGTGCTTTCCAAAACTGACGGGGTCTACCACATCATCAGCTGGCAGCTTCCTACAAAAATAAGGTGAGTATAAGTGGTTCCTTATAGGAATAGTAAGTATTATACTTACTTTTTACCACATGCACCCTTTCAAACCTTAGTAGCTTTTCCAGCCTCGACCACAACATCAGAATCACCAGTACCCCACTCTTTAGCAGCAAGTCTACTGCTTGTTCTAACAGATACAGGCTTACTTGCTTGCTCAGTAGCTTCGGGGGCATTCATAGGCTGTTTAGGCATGGTAGAAGACTTGAATAACAAAAGAATGTGCAGTGCATTGCAAAGTATAAGTGGGGTTCACAGCAGAAGGAAAGGAAGAAATTTACACAAGAATCCTTGCTATATGTGAGACTCAGCTGGCTATTATTGTTGCAAATCAACACCTGCCAACACTAGTATTAATTTCTGCATAAACTACATACAAGGGAGCATATAAATTTACATGTATACTAATATTAGAACAGTCATTCCCAAAACTAGGATTCACTGCACAACAATCTGGCTTCACCTATACCACATGCTCCAATGTGAACCCGTGCAGCATGCATGTGGTGGGGCAGTGTAACAATGAGTGGTGGCAATGGGCTGAGGCACAGGTGTGGGTTGCAATATGTAGTAATGGGCTGGTGCACAGGAGGACAAGGGCTTAGGAGTGGGTTGGGACAAGTGCAGCTGGGGAGTGTGCATGTATCTCAGCAAGCGGCAATGAGCTGTGGGTTTAGGTGAGGGCGAGGATGACTGCAGCTTGGGGAGCATGCATGTAGCGCAGCAAGCAGCACTGGGCGAGGCACGTGAAATAAACAGCAATGCAATGAGGAGAAGATTGGAGGTGGCGAAGCAGTGACGCATGACATGCAGGACATGTGCACACAAGGCAGTTAGAAGCAACAAGGGAATAAAAATAAATTGACAATGTGACGAGCAATCCAGCCAAAGATTGCCTCACATTGCATCTCCCAAAAGACATAAGTAGCTAAGTGATCCATCAAATGGAATTGCTACAAAGATAACAATGTGGGAGGCAGCCACTCAAGGTCACCTTGCACACTTGAAGTGTATAAATATGCAAAAGAGCAATCCCACACCACATTTACGGAGCATGGTGCTGGATCACATCTCATGGCTTCAATGTGATAAAAATATGTTATCAAAGCAATCTCATTGATGGATTGCTTCAGTAACTATTACAGTTACAGCAAATACAAGCATGGAAGTGATCCACCAACTGGTATTGGTGGATCACTTCCATGCTTCGAAACTGAGGACAATGAGGGAAGCAATAGATTGCTTCCCCAAAAAGAAAAGAGAAACGAAAAAGAATAGGAGAGAAAAATGGGAGGTGGAGGACATACTCGCATGTCGGGCTTTGAGATGGCAATAGCAGCCGAGGCCCGGGTGAACTATCAATGTAAGTGAATGAGCAGGGGGTTTCACAATGTCATGAAAGAACAGACATGCCTGTGTAATCCGAGGTAAAGTGTTGACAGCAACCATTGGAGGTTGGATATCGATAGCTAAATGTTGAGGGTGCATGGCAATGGTGGAGTGCTGCAGTAGAAACCAAACATTGAGGGGTCTTGCTGTCGAAGGACCATTGGGCATAGACAATGGAACATTGTACATGGGGCAGGCACTGATGTGTCAAAGGGCAAGGCAACCTGTGTACGATCAGTGAATATGCGTATGAGGATTTGTATTGAACAATAGGTACTCACCTTGTGTAGTTTTCCCCATGCATCACTTTCCTCCCCTGTGTCTATCTCCACACTCATTCGTGGTGTGCATTGGGCCGATGCTGGGCATGAATTCACAGCTGGGGTAAAAGGAAATGTGAATAGAAAAGAATAAGAACAATTGTATGATACTTACCTCAAAGCACACAGTGAGTATGCTATGATATGGCTGTGAGTGGTACAGGCTGGGCAAGGTGTCACCATGGTGGAGAGGCCGTGGATGTGAGGCCTTGTCTTGATGATATGGTATGTCACTAAACACACTCCTTGGCAATGTGCAGAGGGTCGAGGGTCAGTGTTGTTGGTGAAGAATGTGTATCGGGGGTGAACATCATGATGTGGCAAGGGTGTTCCATGTTGGAGATGCAGACAGGTGGTCGAAAAGGGGCTTGATGACATGGCAGAGTGTACCACCGAACCTGTGGGTAATGCATTGCTGGGAGTCAACCATGGGGCATTGGCGACAAGCTGAATGTAGAGGCATTAGATGAGTGCGAGGCAGAGTGTCAAAGGTGGAAAATGAACTGTGAACACTGATGACATGTCCTAGCAATGTTGAGGATGTGGTGTGACATGTCATGTCATGTTATTGCGTGGTGTTGAGCATTGACTGGTGGGGTGCGGTGTTGGATAGCAGATGTTGTTGAATGTTGATGATGCACCCTGGAAATGTTGATAGCATGCTGGGTTGCGGTGCCAATGATGGGTCTTGAAACATGGTGGTGATGGCGAGGAGCAGCAACTGTGTGGTGGGGCATGCATGACAGTGAATGAATGATGGGGCTGTGCCTTGGGATGAATTTCAAAGCAGCCGGGCTTGATGACGAAGAGTCAAAGGTGAGGTTGGGACAAGACAGAGAGGAAGAGTGAGGCAGGCAGTGAAGAGGTGGAAAGGTGAGGTGATGGTCGCTGGCAGTGATGGTGGTAATGGTGGGAAGGTTGAGTGTATGTTGCACTCTCCCACAACTCTCAATGGACTCTCAGCAAACTCTCAGTGAATTCTCCAAACTCTCAATGAACTCTCAACGAACCCTCAAAACTCTCAACAGACTCTCAGCAGACTCTCCAACTCTCAATGAACTCTCAGTGGACTCTCAGAACTCTCACTGGACACTCAGAGAGTTCATTGTAATTTCAATGAGAGTCCATTGAGAGTTCTGAGAGTTCACTGAGAGTTCATTGAGATTTAAATGAGACTTGTCTGAGAGTCAAGTGAGAGTCAAGTGAGAGTCCAGTGAGAGTTTGATACAATAACTTGACAATAACTAATTTTCTCATAACTCAGCCAACTCCCACTGAAATCTCGGTAAGCTCTCAGTTGGCTCTCACTGAACTCTAAGCTACAGTAACATAATACTCATCACCTCTCAAAATTTCATACTAAGTACCACATATGTCAAACTCATGTGTAAGAATTATCTAAGCATGACATATAGATAGATGGTATATGTAGTAAAAAGATAAACAAGACTCAAGAGGAGGATGGGAATGGTACAACTAATAAAACCTACACGCAAAAGGGATGGAAACATGCAGACAAGGGGCTATTGTGTTGTGTGTGAGCTGCATGCCGGTATTGTTGATGTTGAGGGAGAACATAGGTTGGTGGCATTGATGAATGGATTTGGTGATGGATATGTTGGCATTCCGAGTATTGGTGTTATGTGTTGGTGGGTGTTGTCATTGTGTCCTTGGGAGCAATATCATGGGTGTTTGCACCTGACATTGATGTTATACACTGGTATGTATGCTGGTATTAGTGGAGTAGATCTGGCAGAAGCAGGCGATGGGGACTTACATTGGGAACATTGTTCTTGACATTGGTGATGGCTCTGACGCGTGTAGTACCATGGATGTTGTCAGCATGGCTGTCAATATTGGCATGACTGTGCTATGGTGGGTGTGGGGCATTGGCTGCAGGGCATTGACATGGCATTGACCATTGGGCATGTTGGCTCATGAGCATTCTTGTGTGAGGAAATGACTAATGTAGCAATAGAGAATGAGGAGAAGCATATGATAAGAAAGCAAAACTCACTGATAACCAGCCCTTCCCTTCCCTTCAGTGTCGTCGCCCCAGGAAGATTCCATTGAATGAACCCATTGGTCATATTAACAGGCTGACATCGGGGATGCAGAGGGGGTTGAAGGATGCTAGACTCGGAGTGCACATCATTTGACAGTGGCTTGACGACAATGTTGTCGACAGCATTGGGGCCCACCAGAAGTGGCGTTGAACTCGATGTTTGAGGAGGTCTGCACACCATGACATGTCCTGCATAGATGTGGAGGGGAATGGTGCTTTGGGTGTTGGATGTACATTGTCAGTTGGTGAGCATTGATGATGTGGTGAGAGGGCATCCAGTGATGTTGACATGGAAGAGAGGAGACGGCAATGAGGGAAAGAAATGTGTAGTGTGAATGTGGAGGATGTGTAATAGTAGAAGTGTGGGCAAAGTGTGGGGTGGGAAAGTGGTGACAGCGGCGGTGATGATGACGATGAAGAGGGGAGATGGTGATGGTAATGAAGAGAGGTGGTCAAGAGGTGGTTATGTGATGTTGTTCGTGCATCGGTCACATACATGTGACAGATCACAATGTTCGGAGACTTCGGCTTGGCCTCCAGTGAGCTTGGTACTTACTTACAAAATTTGTTGATATCTCTCGATAGACTCTCAACAGGCTGTCAGTTAAGTGAGAATCCATTAAGAGTCCAATGAGAGCTGCTGAGAGTCGTGAAATTCATCCAGCTCTCAATGAACTCTCAATGAACTCTCACAACTCTCACTCAACTCTCACTGAACTCTCACCGAAATCCAAAAACTCTCATTAGACTCTCACCGGACTCTCACCAAACTCGCAATGGAGTCCAGTGAGACTGTGTGTCAGTGTATTGAACTCAGGGTTGACATGGTGACGTGTAACCGCTGCCAGTGACAGGTGACCTGAGCAGAGCATGGGTGTGTTATATGCACTAACACATCTGAAATATATAACAGTCCTATGGATTAGTGGTTAAGTGCCCAAGAACATTGTCTACTTATAATGTGTATGTAAGGTCAACAGTTCGACTCTCTGTTGCTGCATTATTTTTGCTATATATTAGTAAGAGAGACATGTTTATGGTGCTACACAGAATCTATCTGGAGTCTATGTAATCCATTTGGACTGCATGGATTATGTGGAGTCCAAACTGGGTCTTATATGTTAGTTCTGATGGAGTCCAGGTTGGGTTCATGGAATTAGGTGGACTCTGGGATATTACATGGACTCAACCTGGACTCCACCTGTGATTTACTGTACATCACACTGGCAATTATGGTCCAGAGAGTCCATGGAGTCCACATTATTTGACCTGGACTCCACCTAAATTCATGGGACAGTGTGATGACCTCAATCTTCATCTCAGCAACTCAACCTTCATCTCAGCAATCCCAATGTTGTTCAGAAGTCCCAGTATCATCTCAGCATGTCAAAATTGTTTCAGTATCCTCAACTTTGTTTCAACATCACCAACCTCATTAAACAACCTGAGGTTCATCTCAGTACCCCTGCTTCATTTCTACAGCCTCAGATATGTCCCCCAATGTCATTCACCCAGCCCCAGCTTCATTTCTACACCCTCAGCTTGTTTGAACAACCCAGATTCCTCTATGCACATCAGCTCCATCTCAGTGCCAAAACTTCATTTGAACTAGTTACATATCTCAACATTGCTGTAGCTTGTAATTTGTACATTGCTCAGCCACTTTCTTAGTTATATAACCTCACCATTGTAGTTAGTAACTATAATGTCCATAGCAATTGATTAATTGACCAATGAAGTGAGAAACCCATGGGTAACCTGCAACCTGCAGTACCCACTGCCATATGTACCTGCAGGTGCATGGGTACAGGTTCAGGCAGGTATGGGTACAGGTGAGCCTCAGAACACCCACGGGTTACCTGTGCCATTCCCTAGTCATCTGTATGCCTTTCTGTGATGAAATAGAAGTAGCTGTAGCAAATAACATGGATGACGAAGAGGCATCCAAAGATAATAACAAAAATGACATTTGTTGTGAAGTGCAGCATGTTATATTACTGGTTTCATTGAGTCAAAGAGGTACTATATTTATAGCCCTTGTATGTCTCAGTTCATCTTCAGGGCAGACTGCATTGGGGTTGTCTTTGTGAAATTTCTTAATTAACCTTTTAGTGTTTTCAAGGTTTTCAATTGGTTCCTAAGTGTTATTTTCGAAGTTTTCCCCCTTCCATTTTACCAAGTACTGGGTCTTTCCATAATGCAGTTTTGAATCTAAAATTGCTTCTACTTCCTGTTTGGGTTCGTCATTTATTATCACTTCAGGCACTCAGGATCTTTGTTGTGATGTGAAGGCTGGTTTAACATACTTAGTCAGAAGTTGTGTGTGGAAAACTGCATGGACCTTTTTCCAAGTTTCTGGAATATCAATTTCATATGACATGTGTCCAACCTTTTTGATAACTTTGAAAGGTCTCTAGTGTTTATCAGATAGTTTTGCCACTGGTCGGTTTGACTTCATGTTTATGCCTTCAATATATATGAGATCTCCTGATGTGTATTTGGGTTCCTCTTCCGATGTTTGTCATAAAACTGTTTCATAACATCTGCAGTTATTTTTAATGATGCTTCGGTATCCTGTCTGAGTTTTGTGATTTGTGTGATGAAGTCCTCAACTCCCACAATTCTGGTTAATCCATTCGGACCTGTTCCTTTCCATGGATGTTGTCTAGTATATACATAGAATGGTGAGTAACCCATGGATCAATGGATCTTGTCATTGTATGAGAATTGTGCCATGTGAATCCATTTGGCCCAGTCAGTCAGTTTGTAGTTTACAAATATCCAGAGATATTGTTTGATCTCTTGGTTTACTCACTCTACTTTTCTGTTGGTTTGAGGTCTAAATGCAGTCAACATATTCAACTTAATACCGAGAAGTTTGGCTAGATCTTGGGAGAAGTTCAATTTGAACTGTGTTCCTCAATCACTAATGATCTTCTGTGGTAGTCTGTGATGTTTGAATACATGGTCTTGGAATTCCTGTGCTACTCCGGGTGAATTGATTTCTTTAATGCATGGAATGAACTCTGCCATTTTAGAAAATCAATCAACTACTACCATGAGGAAATCGAAACCTTGAGACAGGGAAAGCAGTCCGACAAAGTCTATTGAGATAATCTGCCATGGTTTGTCTGGGATTTCATTTGAATCTAAGGCAGTGTTGTAAGTTAAGGGTTAATTAAGGCCTTGCTGATATTACAACATTCTTTGCTGAGACCTTGTTGGCTCACTGGCTGGACTCACCACCAACAATGTCCACCAGCACCAAACCAGTACACAACCAGACATTCCTCCTTTGCCCAGCTTCGTTGTACCAAACTCCTTTGCATGACAGCCTCATCTCATTTCTCAAGCATCCCAACCACTTATGTATTATTCTAGAAGCATCAATAAGTACTTCACCTCAACCACTCAAGTTTTGTTAAGTCACCTTTGTTCTAGTATGCCTGGCTTTGTTCTAGTATGCCCATCTTCACTCCAACAACCTCAACTTCATTGCAACAAACCCAGCTTCGGCTCAAGGCTCAAGCACCACTACTCCATCTTAACCATTCCAGCTTCATTACAGTCAATCCCAGTTTTGTGTCATTCACTCTAGCTTCCATTCTAACAACCCCAGCTTCATCTCAACAAACCTAGCTACTCTCTGGCAGGCCCAGTTTCGTCTCAAGCATTCCTACTTCTCAACCTAATCTCAACCACTCAAGTTAGGCCCAACTTCGTCCCAACAACCTCAGTTTTTGTTCCAGAGAGGCAGAATGGGGAGAGGGACATTAGTGATCAATCCATTCTTCCCAGTATTCCCTCAGACTTGTAATGCATAGGTGAGAAAATGTGGTATAGTACACTTATTCTGATATCCATCTTAATATTCTGGACTGTGCACATGAAATATACAAGTATGATTTTCTTAAGGGTTAATTAAGGGATAAAATCATTCTCGACACCATCCTAAGGCTTAACTTAACATGAATTTAAGCCTTAAACCTTTTTAAGGTTTAAGCCGTAGCTACAACACTGATCTAAGGGGCCCTTCTTTGCTGAATGATGTATGTTGGTTTGTTGGCATGCTTCACATCCTGAAACATACAATTTAATATCTGTCTTCATTCTAGGCCACCAGTAATCGTGTGTGATCAGTTCCTGTGTTTTAAACTCTCCCTGATGTCCAGTGGCAGCGGGGTCATGATGAAGTCTAATAATGGGTTGTGACAGTCCCACAAGCACAGGTGGATTCCATGTAAATAATGTGGACTCCACCTGAATTCCAGGTGGATTTTATGGACTCATCAGGACTCCTTAGACCATAGTTGCAGTGTAAAGTGCATGAAATTTGACATGGAGTCCAGGTTCAGTCCATATAATCTTGGTAAATACATGGATTTTACCTGGAATCCTCTAGGACTCATGCATTGGACTTCAGTTGAACTCTAACACAACCATGTAGTCCACATAGATTTCATAGACTCCATGTAGCACCTGATACAGGTCTCTCCCTTACTAATATAGAGAAAAATAAAGTGCTGCAAATGAGAATCGAACCATTGTAAGGGAGAAGGATGGCCTGAGCTGTCCTTCACAAAGAAATATTATTTTGATGCGAGTTGGTTGGCGCGTCCGTCTGAACCTTGGGATCAAAGGTCTAAGGAAAGGGGGAAAATCATTACATTCTTTCTCAAGGACTAGATACAAAGGGTTTTATAGTAAAAGAATATGTAATGGAATACCAAATGTAGTTAATGCTACGAAACCAAAGTCCAGACCATGGTCGAGACATCGGTAAAGTTACTGAGGACCGAGTTGGGACAATGCTTAGTCAAACAGATGTAATAATCCATTTTTGTAGTGCAGATGGAATGTCTGCTCTACATCCGACGGGTACTTCAAATATTGACTGTCCCTAGTCAATCCAATAATGGCAAAAATGGCAAGTGAAAATGGAAACTTGCGGCGAATTGGAGGCGATGTCGAATGTGAGTTTGATCAGAGGAAATGAGCCAGCACCACGAAAAGAATAAACATTGTAAGGAATGTATACCATCTGGACACGTATTACGTATACATACCTTAGTCTGCCTAGTCCCTTGCCCTACGCATGCCCGGAACACATACGTACCACACAATACAAAAGTCTCTATTGAAGTAATCATAATTAAGCAATAGAGACTCTAGCTTACCAAGCAA
>JASFCZ010000074.1:0-17859 GCA_036937155.1 Cyathus pygmaeus
CTGCATATGGGGGTGGGGGTGAGGGGGGGAGTAACTCCGATCATGGTCCGGGATCGGTGGATCTGAGGCCTCTTGCCTTACATAGTATTCTTTGCATGGAATGATTGACATCAAATTATCATATTAAGTATGTACTTACTTACAGCTTGCGTGCGAGTCTGCTTTGAGTCTGCTACAGTGCAACAGAGTGCAACTTGGTGTTTTATTTCTGTTTCTGCTATAAGTCATTCCAAACTCCGCTTGCTCAGACGATCATGTGACACATGTTGAACTTGAAACCAATGGTTCCCAACTTGTTCCCAACTTCCCATCTTTGTTCCCCTCTTCTCAGCCCGTTCTACTACTTACGTTCAACTTCAACTCGCAGTGTTATCCTCCCTTCCTCCACCCTTCTGCTCCCCTACTTAAACGAGCTAGTATATGAAAACTTACGTTACACGCCTCCAATGTAAATGCTCATCGTCAGGATCTCGTAGGCATTCAGGCTGTTTGCTCTCCATGTGATATCTGGTGAGTTTCATTCACCTTTCCTTGAGTTCTTCTCACCTTTCCTTTCCTTCACTCCTGTTCTCAGAATCCCAACAATCCTCAACAGGCCTCTCTGTGCATGGTTCCTCTCCTCCCCAATGTACGTCACTTCAACCCATTGTGCAGTAATATGTCACCTCCTGACTTTCATCCCCGAGGACCTCAGTTATGCATCTGGGCCGATGCAGTAGCAGGTGTACGAGACTACGACATGCGAACAAAGTACTAGTGAGCCAGCTGTGGAGTACTGCATCGAAATAATGGGAGTTTAAGAACCAGTCGGTTGAGATGGGAGATGTGGAAGGGAGTGCTGAATCCTGGTAGAGGTACAGGGCGAATTACACTCAGTATATACATACTATGTAGTAGTGAATTATTCAATAAATGATTTTTGGCCTACCCAACCAATACCCAACCAAGAGAAATTGAGAGATTTGAGCAGGACCATCATTTAACTATTGGGTGACTACACGGTGACTAAAAGAAGAGCATCTATAGACGAATAGAAGACCTTGGGAAGACCGCCTACAGACTATCCCTGACAGACCCTGAACTTCCCATACATATCAGTGATCGTTGCAAGTCATTGTGTAGTCATTTTTTTCTCTGAAAAATGACAAATTAGCACTGTAATGGTCAATTGTGACCATCCAATGACCAAACCGTGAGTATTGCCCGACTTATCGTTTTTACTGAGGGTGACCGGTGGCCATAGGCTCGGTCCGACACCCAACTCCGACCGCCCCATGATTTCGAACAAAGGGAATCTCACTTACCCACCTCATGCTCAATCAAACCAGCTCATAACCTTTCACCACATTATCAAGCCGGTAAGTAGAGGCACACATTGTGCACGTATGTTGGAATTGGAGAGTCAAAGGAGGGTTAATAGGATGGTTCGGATTTTTTTCAATTGGACCCACGATTGTTCGCCGTGTTAGTAACTGAGCCTAACCTTCGTCTAAGCCCGTCTGACGACGTGCCCATATTTCCTAATATGGAAGGACACACGATAACATCAGACGGGATTAGTAACTGAGCCTATACGTATGACTACACGTATGGTCCTTTACAGTTTAAAATCCTCCTAATCTTCTGTTTTTGCTCTTTTCGATGAAATCCTCGAATCCGGATCGTGGGATTGGAAGCTGTACGACCACCACCTGATATTGCTGCTGAATGCTATCCGCCACTTTGCAGTACATATGAGTAGAAGTAATTTGTAACCTTTAAATCAAATTGCTCCTTCACAGTTTACCGTCCTAATCTTCTGTTGTTGCTCATGAAATGCTCGACGCGTACACGGCTGCTCCTAACCTTTTCCTAACCTCACCTTTCCAGGTTCCTTTCAACTCACGCCTGCCTATGGCAGGTGCCAGGCAGTCACACCACCCATTCGTTGAACAAAGATATATGTTAATTCCAAACCACTAAGTACAGTACATAATGTCGTGAAGTGGAATGAGTAGCATAGTAATGATGACACAAGATGACACTATGCAACATAGAAGTTGGAGAAGGAGAAAATGTAAGCACATAATGCACGAGAATCATCCGGACTCCTGTGATATGTAGACAGACTTGACCATATCCTGGAAGAGACCGTAATCATGACTGGAACATGGGCTCAGACGGTTACTACTTATCCAATCAAACCAAAATCTAACTCTCATCAATACAATTAAGTATACAACCAAGGGAACAACCTGATCCCTGGCTAAGAAGGCCGCCTGAGAGGCAACGGACTCCTTCGTTGCCGTGGGGGGGTGGGAGGCTGAGAGGCGATAACATTGGGCTTGCAGATGTGTTGTGAATGGGCGGGGACGAGAAACATTATTAGAATCTATGATTCAGATCACAAAAGATGGGACTTGACCTTGCCTCTGATATCGTAACCCGTTTCCACTACTTGAATCAGGGACCTCATCAAGACTAATGTTGAGTTCCTAGGTGCACTGAAACAGGAACGAAGACATACCAAAGGATGTCCCCTGCTCGAAGACTTGGGCAGGACATTCTAGGAGATAATTTTACCTCGCCTTCCGACGGAAATCTATAACTGAGCACGATCCTTGTTGACGACAGTCTTAGAGGTATTGCCCATTTGTCTGGACTCTGTGGGCAGCGATCCAAATTATACATCCATGCACTGGGAACTGGACTTGCAAAAGAGTAAGAGAGCTCTATATCATTACGAGAAGAGGTTATGCAACCCAGCTGGACGGAACAACTAGCCATAACGGACTCCCTTCAAGTTGACTAGGCTGGTGCACTTCCTGTCGATGTCTTCCTGATCATGGATACTCTTCACACGGTATCGAATCCCTCTTCTTATTCCCTTCCATAGGCACTTGCTGCCGCTGTCCATTTCTACATACCGTCGTGGGATCTACACGGTATGAATCAAGACGACGTCGAACGCATGCACTGAAAAGAATTCACATCACCCTTAGTACAATGGATCGGAGGATAATATTCCTCATACCTCGCCTCCGTCGGTACCGTAAGGCTTGATTTACAGCATATTCGACTTGCGCTGGATTGAGGTTGTTGACGATCTCTTCGTCACATCAAATTTCATTCCTACTTCTACACTTGAAGTACCCGTGTTCTATATCTAGCTAAATTAGCTGAAACCCTTGAACTTGACATCGGTCCGTTTGCTCAACTGGTAAGAGCACTGGAGAATTTAAATTTAAAACCTCTCCAGGCCGCGAGTTCGACTCTCGCAATGGATCAAGGTCACGGTGCCCCTTCGGATGAAGGGGTGACGTGACCTCTCATTTTTCTTCGTTTTTGTTTTATTACATGCTACGTATAGTCGTACGTATCCTTGATACAAGAATGTTGTACAGACCATAGTCGTACGTTGGAGTGGGATTTGATTAAGCCTAGTACAGGCCATACAAGCCAGTGATAACACTCAGTTAACTTGGAGGAGGATAATATTCCTCATGCATGATATATGATACCTCGCCTCCGACACCGTAAGACTGGATTTCCAGCATATACACTAGTACGAGCACGACCATCATCAATAAAGCTTTCTTACATGCTCCATGTTGAAAATACCGTGTTCTATCACTAGTCAAAGTAGCTGAAATCCACCATCCGACATAGGTCCTTTAGCTCAACTGGTTAGAGCACTGGAGAATTTTAATTTAAAACCTCTCCAGGTCGCGAGTTCGACTCTCGCAATGGATCAAGGTCACGGAGCCCCTTCGTGTGAAGGGGTGACGTGATCTCTCATTTTTCTTTCATTTTTGTTTTATTACAGGATACTTAGTCGTACGTACAAAAATATTCTACAGACAGGTCTACATACATTCAACACATAAAGAATAAAAGTGCGACATCACTCAGTTGTTAGAAGTTTATTATCTGCAACCCCTAGACCTCTCCGGAGTTAGTATGACGTCCAGTCGGCACAAAAACTACTAGTACAACATATCGTGTGCATTGCCAGGTCAAAACCCAAGCTATATGCCAAAGAACTTCAGTATGAACAGACTCATAGGCAGACGCAACAAATTACGATTGTGTATTTAGTATGGAAGTCATACTTCTTAGACGACCCTAGGATCGTCGATAACACCGAGATATTGAGGACAACACCCACAGCAAGACGGGTGGGATGACAGCTAAAAGAAGCCTCATATACGCGAACACAACAGAGCCGTGAGCAGGCACCGAGGACTGGATGGGACGATCGCCATGAATGCTGATGCTTCAAGTCCTCAAGCACCATCAACACCAGACCCCCATATGTGAAGCCCAGTGGTTGAAACTTCAGGCTCGGTGACACTTTGTGAATGAGAGACGCCGTCTTGCAACCAGGACAAAAATATGAGTTAACAGTTGCATCGAACAGAAATATCAACATACCTCGACTCGTTAGAACCGCCTGGTTGTGCTTCCTATAACCCTGGCCTACTCGACGTCGAGTGCCAAATCGATTCAGGAACTCCAGAACTTCAGCGGGCCACAGGAATAACGCTACAAGTGCTGGAAGAACTCGCAGAAAGGTAGCTAATGGACGGGCACCTAACTTTGTGCGTGCACGCACAAAATAGGCGCCGCACGCACAAAGTTGTACGTGTTGTGCGTGCAGTTTCCAAATTTGTATTTATATGTAAATTATACCTACATATCAGTAACTTTAGCAATATTAGATGGTATATACATCGTTCACGAAGGTATCTACTCACATATTACCGAAGAAACTAATGTTTTTCATGTACACAATTTTGTGCGTGCATTGTGCGTGCACGCACAAACTGGAAGTTTCGCACGCACACTTCGCACGCACACAAATGTGCGTGCATCTGTGCGTGCGTCATTGCACGCACATTCGTGAAGTTGCACGCACAAAAATGTGTGTGCACGCACGACTTAAGTGCGTGCACGCACACATACATATTCAGTTACATGTAGAGAGACTGTACATGGGTGCTGGGAAATAATAACTACGTTTATAATAGATGTATTCGTGGAACATTTCGACGCTCGAGAAATTGAAGTGTTATCTACAGCGTTTAGATCTTCCCAGCGTGTGATTGAGTAATATATATGGTCTATAGACTACTAGATTGTTCCAGAACTACCGTATGTTAATTATATACAGAAGGATGTTGCATATATATATCTATAAGACTATACATAGTTATCATTCTCCGAAATACAGGATCCGATGCAGCATGTTGGCCACATGTTTCTGATAACGAATGTAACATATAACCCCATCTGATATGAATGTCCCCATTGTCTAAGCCTCTCTGTAGACTGCTGTTCGTTACAATCTCTGATGGTTCTGGTGAGCCTTACCTTTCAGACTAAATATCAAAAACCGAAATATATCATTGCAGGGATTCTTTAAACATGTTTATTCATACTTTGTTCCCCAAAAGAGGAAGCACTCAGGTTCACAGAGCACACGGGGATCAAGTGAGATAGAGCATGAAGTCCCATCCAAGAAACCACGGTGCAATTCTGTTAAGGAAGTTACTACCTGTGAGTATCATAACTTACAGCAATACATAGATTACTCAGAACGATGTTTTTATATAACCAGGTGGTGATAAAACTGGAAATGAAAGCAAGAAGTGTTCGAGTCGCCCAAGAGCATCCTCGAAGGTTCACTGGGCTGATAAAGAAGATAGTACTGGATCTGAAACGGAGTCCAAGGGCAATACTAATACAACATTAAAGAAGGGAAACCATCACTGGAGAAGGACAAAGATATCTAAGAATATGAGAGCTCAGTCAACGGTACAAAGTTCATCCAAAGGAATGGATATTGAATCTGAGACTCCTAACTCAAAAATTCTAAAGGATTCTATGCCACAGTTGAAATCAAATTCATCTGACGCGGATGATTCTATAATTGATAATAGCAATTCAAAGCTAGAAACCACTGATGTACCATCTGCAAAACAGTATTATGAGCGCACCGCTGATGGGAAATTTGTTCCTGTTGAACTCCCTTCAACTCAAAGTAATAATGTGAATAACATATCTCATGATTCCCGAACCTGGGATGGATACCCGGATGGTGTATGGGAAGCTGACTATGATCATAAATTCGTTGAAGCCACAAATAATCTGCATGTTCATTGGGCAACCCGGCCAAATGGTGGCTACAGAGGCAATGAGAATGCTAACATCTGGGCAATGGGGAAACAGAATGTTAGAAAATGCCTTGGAGTAATAAAGTGTAAGGAAGTGGACTGTCAAATACTTATTCGACCAAAGACAAGGAAAAGTGCACTGGCAGCCCAACTTGCAGAACCATGTGCTTGTGGTGGTACACGTGAACATGCGAAATGTAGTAACAGCTCAGTGCTGTACACATGGACTGGTGGTGTTCACTATGTTAATGGTGGATTTCATAACCACGATAGACCAGGCAATGTAAGGTCTCTGTTACCGCATGAACTTGAAGAATTCGAAAAAGTCGTTAGAGAACACCCGAATGCAGGAAATCTTGAGCTTATAGTTGGTCCACGTGGTATAGATGGTCGTCCTGGTGATTCTGTTGCCGACATATCACCTGCATTGATGAATATTGATTGGGTAGGAATTGAGAGACGCAAAATTAAACAGAAAACAAAGTCTGGGAATTCCTTTGTAGAAGATTTTGCCAATTTTGAGAAAGAGCATCCTCAGTTCCTCATTGCACAACATTTTGGGAAAATTACAGTGATATCATTCCAATCTCCCTTTATGGCAATGCAGGTTGTTAAAGATGAAGAAATAGATGGCCCTTTAAATGGGCTTGTAAGCAATGCTACACATTCATGGTGGAAGGACAAAAATGCATTACTTATAATATCCTCTGTATATTCTCCTATACTTAGGCGGTGGGTACCAGGCATTTTCTCCTACAGCAACGGTGCATCCGCAGAGCACTATGAGTTGCACTTTACTGCTCTATTCCTAAGCATGGAAGAGCAAGCTATTCGAAGGAATATTCCAATTACTGATTCATTCTTTGCTGGCGTACGTGCATTTAACTTGTGTGTTACTTACACTGCAAAACTAACTTTACGCAAATAGGTAATGGATTTTAGTGAGGCTGAGCATAATGGTTACATTGCAGCATTTGTTGTGTTCTTTTACATCCATCGCAATGATATCAGGACAGAAGAAGAGATTCGCGAACTAGCTGCAAACTCACTTAGAGGTTGTCAAGAACATTTTCATGCAAATGTTACTCGTATCAAAAAAATACATGCAGTCATTAGTCCGGAGAAGGCTGATATATTTGAAACAAGCATTCTCAATCTTCTTAAGACACAAGATGTTACAGAATTTAAGATGGGTGTAAAATCCATTATAAAGGATTTTCCTTTAGTACAATGCTGGATTAATTGGTATCTCCGTGATGGCATAGCAAGAATGCTATTCACAGCTGAAAAGCGGATGGAACCACATATTTGGAACTCTCTCCCTTCAACTACAAATGCAGAGGAAGCCATGCACTGGAAATTATTATGTGCTAATGGAAATGACCATGAGCTAATTGAGGGGTCCGAAGGACTTTTTTCTATTTCATTATACTTTGAAAGGCTCTACAGATCAGAAACACGTATGTAATCTTCTAGTCTCTAATTTCTTAATATTGACAGTACCTTACACAGGTGGTACATTGATTCTCTATGGTAGGCCAGAGGGATGGAAGGCCAGAATAAATATGTATGGCCGGAGTAAACCTTCTCATGATCCATCCCGTTCAACAAAAGTTAAGAAATCAGATCACCGAGGACCAGATACTGCTAAGGAGTTAGTTCCAAAGGGAAGCCAAAGTTTTGAATGGAAAAACAATTCATGCTGGTTGGATTCCTCACTTCAACTTATATTTCTTGCACTGAACCGAGATCAAAATGACTTTAAGTCTGCGTGCAATGGTACCATTACAAAGAAGCGCAATCCATACTTTTATGAAGTGATGAAGCTGTTTGAACATTGGTTGAAAGTTCAGAACAGTCCAACTACAAAACGTTCGATTACAGCATTATCCACACAACGAGACAGACTTCGAAAGGCTCTCACAGACAATAAAGTTTGCCATATTGATGAAAATGGGTGTAGTGATTCATGGGTAAGTACCTTTAAATTGTTACTAAATATCACAAATAATTTACTTTAACATAGGGATGGTTGTTCTCAATTATCTCATGTGAAAGTCAAGATGATGGATATTTTGCACATGCATACTTTGAAAGACTTGAAGTTCAATTCCATATTTGTGACGGATGCCCGGAAACTGGTGGCCACCACATGCAAGTTAGACATAAGCCAAGAAGTATAAAATACCAATATCTTAGGCCATCAGACTTTCCATATTGTCTAGGGCGGGTAGAGCACTGGTTAAGAGAGCAAATTCACACCCATAACACTGAAGCAGTTCTCAGTGGGAACTGCTGGAGAACTCTTGATGGTGTAAAATTGTGCACTGGAATGAGTAATTCCTATGATATTTGGATATCATTGCCAGTTATCTTAATTCTGAATGTGGATGAAGACTCATATTCCACTGATCCACGTCAGGTGTGGAAATTTCCGAAAGAAATTCCAGCTGGAAAAGCAGAAGACATAGAGAAAGGAATGATCTATGACATTGTTGGACATATATTTCATTCCAAGTATCACCACCATTTTGTTACTCGGTTTGTAACACCTGGTGGCATATTCCAATATGATGGAATGAATGCTTCGCATACCACTCCAGTTGGTGGACATAATGATGAATCTGACCGGCAATACATACAGAAGCCTCCGGGTGATTATGAAACATCTGCTGTTGTATATCACCTGAGAGGTGGAGTGGATGCACAGAAGAGGTTTTTCAATAAACAGGTCAAGATGTTAAAGGACAAGCATGGTATACAAATGTCTGGCTTAAGGACATTACACACAGTCCCACTGTTCTCATACAATGAGCCAGATCTGATCCAAATGCCATCAGAAGATCGCACATGGCTATCAAATCCAACCAGTAACAAAACGACTGAATACATTTGTCCCAATGCTGAGAGTGACAAGCTAAGTACAGCAGAGTCAGAATCAGATAGTGAACCTCTGATTCTATCGCAGTCAAAACAGACCCGGAAATTCCGCATTGAAAGCTCTTCTGACAAGAATATGTTATCTTCATCACAATCATTGACTAAAATGCAACTATCTGTACCTGATTCCCCGGATCAGAATATAGAACAATTGTCACCATTTAAACATATATCTGTCATGTCCACTTTACCAAGGGAGGATGTGGAAGAGGTCAATGCAGAAGGATTCCCATCATATAAGAATACATCAGTACCTAGTTCACCGGATATGGATATGGAAAGCTCTTCACCATTTAACTGCCGTTGCGGAAAGCATGGAAATGGTTTAGACATTGATGAAGAGGGTTCAGGTGCTATTCAATGCGACAAATGTAAAGACTGGATGCATATTGCCTGTCAAAGACATGGAAGAGCAGCAAACTTGAACAAGAAAGCCAAATTCACATGCGATATATGTTTATATCCGAAGGCTGCCTATTCATTACTACCATTTAAGTATCCAAGGTGCACTTGCTTTATATTAACCTTGTAGCTCTACTAAATTGTCTTAAGTCCTAGAATCAATCGAGGGGTTTCCAGTAAACCACTGTCAGAAAGATTATTGTGAGTCTTCAACATTGTATAATTTCGTTTTAGTAACAGCATCTTAGGGCTGGGAAAGGGGCACTAGCAAAATGTGGGAAATACTGGTATCCTGTTCGTTTAATTGCCAATATTGGCGAAAGCTGGAGGGTAAAATTCTGGCGAGAATGTCACTTTGCACCTGGTTCTCAGCCAGAAACACTCCTAGCTGAAGTACCATTACAGGATTTAGTTGATGAGCTATGGGAAGACTTTGAAGGAAGGCGCAGAATTCAGGTAAGTGAAATAAGTACTCAAAGTAGACTTATGTTTGAATCTAATTTTTAATCACAAGCTTGGAAAATGGACACATGCTTGCAAAGTTTGCTCTGAGGAAGACATTATAGCAGAGTACAATCGTGTTTTTGTCACTCAAGACACTGACGATATCCTCCGACCACATATCCGCACATTCCAAGCATTACTGAGAAACAATTCTTCTCAGATTGACCTTGAATTAGCTAACAATGTACCAGCACTCAAGTTTGTGCAGAACATGTCAAAGATGAAAAAGGAATTATGCAAATACATTGCAGCTGGTACTGTACCGTATTCAGGGGATCTAACACCTCTCGAGAGAGCAGAGATAGCACATTGGTTTTCCATTAATGTTCCGGATGCGAAGCTTGTTCCTCCTCCTGAGTAGTTTGGAAAGGCACCTTTGGCACATGCATATACTGTATACATTGCCTCTACCCGAAAACATTATTTGGAAAGTGATAGTGAATCAGGTTACCTACAAGCAGCTTGGGAATATCAAATTGAGAATGTATGGTCAAAGCACCTTCACTCTGATGTTGACCGGGAATGTTTGGAGTATTTTGAAAGAAGAATGTTTGAACGCTCTCAAAGAGCTGGAAAGGCTGGAAATGGGGTTTGGGGCTTGGACATTGGTCCTGCTCAAGACGGATGGTATCCATATAGTGGTTTACCAGATGACTGGCTTGATTCCGACATTGAAGGAAATGAGAGTGACTTTAAGGTGAGTATTAATATGTATTTTGGAATTCATAGGCTTATGTTGTACTGATACTGAATAGGTAGGGGAAAACTATCAGGAGACACCTAAGAAGGTGTCTCCTGAGGCGGTAAAGCCACAGCTGAAGGCAAGGCCACTGACAAGGAAATGAATCAATCAATTAGGTTCTTAATGTAACTTAGGGACCCACGTCGATCAAATGATATTCTGTGTGCATGCACATGTATTATAATGGCATGTATCTGATAAATTTAAGTTTCTGATATCTAGTTGATTAGATACTATCATCATGCTTAACTTGGAGAATCGAGTCGATCATGCAACTACGTAAGTTATTTGTGCGTGCACACAGCACGCACAGTGAGGCAAGTAACTTAACCTCGTGTCGATCACAGTGATGAATACATTTATCGTAACTAGTGCACGCACATCGATATCGATATAAACTATATATATGTTCTTAGTATAAATGTATGCCGGCGAACCGAAGCTACATAAATAACATAACTTGCAATTGATCACACACAAATACATCACGATTCACGCGTAAATTGTGCATGCACGCACACGAATATAAAAAGGTCTTGCTCGAGCAGTCATATCACCACAACTATGTAACATCACTACGATGAGCACGCACACACGTACCACGTACATGCATGTCGATAGAAAGTATGTACAGGTATGTACATAGTGCAAAATATTGTGCGTGCAACCAACATGGTGTACTAATATGTACTCCTACGAGACCGTGGGTTTAATGACTCCCACGATGATACTCATGTATTAATAGTTCCCTATAGCACGCACAGGTACCATAGTAAATATTTAGAGGTATATACTGAACAAACTTGTTT
The DNA here is from genome assembly GCA_036937155.1 of Cyathus pygmaeus. Lineage (NCBI taxonomy): Eukaryota > Fungi > Basidiomycota > Agaricomycetes > Agaricales > Nidulariaceae > Cyathus > Cyathus pygmaeus. Next base: position 11,553 of record JASFCZ010000074.1, read on the forward strand.
GCACGCACAAACTTCAGACATGCACACACAAATATTGACGCGCACGCACATATATCGATGATGCACGCACAAACCATTACCCACGCACAAACCATTACCCACGCACGCACAATTACGCACAACTTTGTGCGTGCACGCACAAAGTTAGGTGCCCCTAGTACTGGTAGTACGGGCCGGGTGGGGTAGCGTGACAGGCGTTACAGGCGTGCCGCCGTTTGTGACTCCCCACTACGAAGTGGCTGGGTCTTGTGGTTGAAACTAATTGTCCAAGTTGTGCTCAGAATCCTCGCGATCATACCCGCCTTGATGCTCCAAGTAAGTTATTCAGACCACGGCAGTTCCCCTCGCACTCGACCCGCAGTTGTATTATCCATACATTCAATCTCATCATTTAGTTCTGCTCCATGGACTTGCATGATGTACTCTCATTGCTCATTCGTCTATTGCGTATGTTGTGTTATATTTCCTGTGAAATGGAAATGAGAATGAGGTAGGTAGCCCCGAAATGAAATGACCGGAAGGGACGGAAGGGAGAAAAAAGGAGATCATTTGTAATGAGATTATTGAGATATCAGTTTGGGAGTCGAACCTAGTCCTAACTGGAACATTATTCCGATAGACAACTGATAGTTACTTTGCTATAGAAGGTCGTAAGGCATAGCACTGTTCTGTTGCGCTGGTTTTTGAGCTGTTTTTGAGAAAGTTTTTCATTTTCATAGCTCAAAAACCGACTCAAAATCCAATCCGAAAACCGCTCAAAAACGACTCAAAAATGCCAATGTGAAACACCCTAAATAATTGAAAACTAAAAATATGAAGGAGACATTTGTTGCATGGATCTTTCTGCGAATCGAACACAGATCAGTAACCAGCCTTCAGGTTGGTGTACTACCCGTTAGTACAGTGCCGGACAGATAAAGTAGGCCCGTGATTTGCGAGTCCAATTTTTCGAATTTCGGGGCGATTTTTTGATTTTTGGAAGGAAACATGGTCCAATTAGCGTAAATCTGCAATATAAAAAAATGGGGTCGGATTACGTAAGATTTCCACTTTTGAGACGAAAAATCCGAAAATATTGTTGCTCTTTCGTGTTCTTATACACACCGAACAACTTCTTTTAGCTAATAAACCGTTCAGAATAGTGTTTAGAGGGACTTTACTGCCCAAAACTACACAACTCTTACCTCTTGGAAGGAGATTAGATAACACTTACCATATACGGACATTACAAACGAAGAAATTAATTCCCACAAGGGTCCGAAATCCACTTTTCGGACGATCAAACATTTCAAACTTGGAAATTCGAAAAAATAAAGGGTGCACCTGAAAGCCCTCGTAAATCTGAGTTCATTGGTACTATTTTCGAAATAATTGGGTCACTTTCAGGTGACTGGTTGACATCTCTATATTTGGGGCGCCAAGAGGTCGGTTTTGAGCATCCGGCACTGTAAGTCGGCTAAAACCCTCTTTCTTCGCTACCACCATCATCCCCCTCTCTCCATCATTGTCGTTGTCGTCATCGCTGGCGTCGGCGCGCCTCTTCCTCTTTCGCACTCGTCATCGTCGCCCACCGGGTCTCTTAGCTGCCCGCCACTTCATCGATCTCCCTCAACACCACCAGGCCATAGAGCATGTTGAATGTATCAGATGCGCTAATTAGCAACGGAATGTGATGTATGGGTATGCTAATATATCACAGGCTGATAATTAGCACATTTGATACATTGAGTGCCTGATCCTAAGTAAGGAGATCAGTTCCGAGATTTCGTGGCAAAAGAAGCTGAGTTTAGTAACCACCGCCATGTCGGTATCCCGTCGTATCATCAAACCTTAAAGCATCGCATGACAATAATTCTGAATGCTCTTAATTGCACCGAAATTACATGGTGCATGGAGCATGTCAGGGCTCAGTGTGCTAGATAGTGGGTTACAAGCTTTAACTAGGAGGCTTGGCTCTACTACTGTATTATTCACACGGGGGAATATCAATGCACCAAATGACGTGGAATTGACGGGGAACTTGTGAGATAATACTAACATAATGTATACTAAGTAAGTACTGCTTAGCTGTACTATAAACTAATCCTTGTTAGATGTTGATGAAACTAATACAGCAGGAATGTTCAGGTAGCATGTAGCATATCTACTACTTGTCTTAGTCTATCTATATCATACATGAATATTTGCACGAGTTCTTAAGACATTTAAATTTTCGTCAGACCGAAAATAAAATACACCGGAAAATGTATATGAGTGCTTCAGAATGATGCATTTTAGTCTACTATATTGTATAATGTTGTAATTTTCATATTAGCTGCTGAAGAATAGTGTAGAATGCAATGTCATTGCATTGCATAAACTTCTTCATGTTGCGGCGCACCGGTGCGGGGAAGATGTGGGACAATCACATAAGCACAAGGAAGCAAATCTCAGATGTATTTATGGCGTCTAAAGCCTAATGCATATGCGTCGGGATGAGTGCACATTGTCTTATTAATCAGTGCTCAGTGTTCAGTCATGGCCCGCATGAAGCAACCTGATGAAGTACGTAGAATGTTCGAATAAGCATATTTAATTAGCACAGCTAATGTATCAAGTAATGCGGACGTAATTACTATGTAGCACGAATGTAATACATCATAGGTATCCCTGTGCTAACTTAGTGTGTACATACATCACATCTGTGGGCTAATTAGCGTACGTGATATATCAGGAGTCCTCGCTCTGGTGACGCCACCTACGTCCCAAATGCAGGTGAGTAACTGTAAATGCACAGCCACATCCACGCTAATACCAACACCCAGCTCTCATCCACTGCTCCCCCTGTGCTATACTCGACGCACGACAATGCCAACCACAGCTGACACCCTCGCCTTCGCCGACCATCCATGCCATGTCACAACCCACCTGAGGTTGTGGCATAGCCTCTTCAACATACATGCCATGGCCACATCATCGGCAGCCACCAGCACCGCACCAGGCCACAACGACGACGACAAGCAGGGACCACAGCCACACGGCCATGACGATGGCCACACCACATCACGGTGACGGCGTCGATGACCACGGCCGTTACACCACATTATGGTGACAACCACGACAACCACGCCCCACGCCACACCACGTCATCAACAACCACCAACACCACGCCACGCCACATCGACAACGACAAGAGGGACCACAGTCACACCACACCACGACATCGTTGACGACCACATTGTTGAGGGCGACCACAGATCACCGCCATATTGACGACTTGGGACCCCACGTTGATGTCGTCGACGACGAACACACCACACCGCGTCATGTCGTCGACAACCACCAACACCATGCCCACCACCATGCCACACCATGACCACGGACAGCCACCACATCACGCCATATCGTCGACAACACCAGCCCACATCACAGATCACAGCCGCACCGCCACGTCAACAACCCCACATGATCATGTCCACTTCACGACCACGCCAACAGCCATCGACAACCCCGCCACCAGTGTTGTCAGAGTCAGTCAATGGAAGTCGAAAGGGTCTGATGACAAATTGACGCGTCAAACAAAAAACGGGTCAGTCAAACCTTTTGACTGGGTCAGAGCAAGTCATTGACGACATGCGTTCCCAGCACCTCTCGAAGTTTACGTAAGTACTCATCAGCACTTGATGTCAGTCACCAGCGCTAAATATCCCGGGCCGTTCCATAGACCAGTCAGTTATTGACGATTGACCGTCAAACTAAAACTCATACCGGTCTGTCAAGTGGGGTCAGACCCCATCAATGACAACACTGCCCGCCACATCCACTGCTACACTACAGCGGCCCCACCACAATGCAATGACTCCCATGTCCATCCCCATGATGACGACGACAGCCACAGCCACAACATCGATGTCCATCTGTCGACTATAGGCAACATCTACCAGCTCCCCAACACTGGTCTCCTGGCTCTTGCTGAGCTGTGTTAGTGCTGTACCAATCTATCTCACGTTTCATGTAGCCATTATTACAGTAGTTAGTAGTTATACCTATTATTGATTAAGTAGTCACATTTTGTATATTATTATATATAATCTATGAATATATGACCTTTATTGATGTTCTTATATGTGTGATGTATGATTACCAAAATTCTCGGTAAACTCTCAGTGGACTCTCAATGAAGTATTAGTGAACTCCCTAACAAACTAATAAATTATGAGGGATGATAAATTGTTACGAACTCTCAGTAAACTCTCAGTAACTCTCAATGGGGTCTCACGAACCCTCTCAACAACTCACACTGAACTCTCGGTGAACTCTCACTAACTCTCAGCACACCCTCCCTTACTCTCAATGAAACCTCAGTGAGACTTAGTGAGAGTCCAGTGAGAGTGTGGGGGAGTGCTACATACACGCAGATTTGCAGGTTGTGCGAAACGCTGTAGAAGCAAGCAGCAATGTTGGGTACCACTGATAGGCTCAACAATACTGTGAGGAATTTCCCGAAGCCGCCAATGGGTCCGAGCATAGCTTCTAACAGACCTCCGACGTTTCCGCCGATAAACCCATCGTTCCAGGCAGGAACTGCTGGGGCAGCAGCAGCCACGGCGGCACCCATTGATTGAATAAGCACCATCGGTAAAAGCAACCCAGCATATGAATACAGAAAGATCCTCAGGCTACCAACATAGGTTAGAATCTGTACGCAAGTCCATTTGCATTACGTAACCCGAGACATCCGGCCTTAAGTACGCTCCGAAATCTGCACTATCAGGAGACCATGTCACAGCAAAACCAGCTAGCGTCGAAGCAAAGCTAAACACTGCACGCGCAGTCGCTGGCTGTGAAGGAGGGGGGGCACTTGGTAAATTCTTTCCGCCGACTCCCAGCGCAATCACTAGTGTGACCAAGATAGGTAACCAGGAGGCACGCTCATATCTAGTACAAGAATAAGAATCTGGTTCAGAGAAGAACACGAAAAATATCACCAATGGAGTACTTTGAAGCCACAGAAGGAGACCTGTTGTATTCTTGTCTAAGTAATCCAAAGATTTACATATTTGCATGGGGGAGTCCTCGCACCAATAATGATATAGCGGAAATAACTATGATCCCTACTCTAAAATGCATTTAAGAATGTGTCAAGAGAGGGCGACAAGACAAACACTAACGTCCAGCTCATGTGCCCACTGCTAACACTTGCCAACACTTGCCCCCCGAGAATGCAGTTTAAGGTGGAGAAACCGCATAATACGATCAGGTTTAGTACACAAGGGACTATAACGCCATAATAGCTTCGGGTATATTGCGTCAGCGGGATATAAAGCAAGAGCTATCGACCTACCCAAAACAATAACGAGCAATGATCATCTGTCGCATTCCAAGCCTAGGCCCCCAAATTGACCTGTAAAGATAGACCAGCTCAGTGCCTTCAGATAACTTCAAAATTAAACTCACAAGTAGGAAGCCGGGGCACAACAGAGCAAGTTGAAGAAAAAGATTGTTAGGCAGGCATCGCGCACACTCAGGCCATATACAACAGGTCCTAATGTACCGGCCGAGAACCTGAGGTATGTGTTAGACATACACTTACAATGCGGCAACGAACCTCAGTGTTACATGCTTACGTGAGTACATTGACATTAGCAGAGAACCATATGAAGAATATCTTAGCGAATTGTCCATCCGTCTGCTCTGATTGAGGCATAGGATGAATACCTGAACAGCACAGTCAACATCAGAATGAAAGGTACTGCTGTTGTAACTTACCCCTTGTCTCAACCTCTAACTTCAGTAACCTCTTGAACCACGGTTTGCGCGGCTTAACTTCGTCTTGAGAAACATGATCGTCTGTCCACGGTTCGTGCTTCTCTGAATCTTTGACTTCACTGGTGAGGAGCATACTGGAGGGATGTGGATTTTTCTGCTTTTCTTCCACTTCTACTTAAGTGGGAACACGATAACGATCCAAAAATAACCATGAGGCCGCATGTTTGCAATTTGAGGATATTAGGGGAAATTAAACATGACCGTTTTGACGGGTGCCGTAGTTATCGTTTCTTTGATCGTCGTTAAAATTTCTAATTCCCACGTTTTGTATATTTCATTTGGTTATATGCTGCTTGAACGTTTTCTCGCGTTCATCAGTCGGAGCTTGAACATGTTGCTCAACACCGAGTCATCAGTAAATCTGTGAGAAGTTCCTGATCAGTTGTAACAAGTTATGATTCTCCATAATGTTCATAATTCATCGTAATCTCGTGACTCAAATCACATCTAGTTACAACGGATTTTGAGAGCCCCTTGAAGTGATATTTCTCGGTACATA
>JASFCZ010000075.1:0-17813 GCA_036937155.1 Cyathus pygmaeus
CCCGTCTGACGACGTTACCTCTATGTTTACATATCAGGTAAGACACGTGATAACGTCAGCGTGCTTAGTTGAGCCTAGGTCTCTTCTTGGTTTCCTCCAAGTTTCCTCTTCCTTCGTCACGAAACAACCTCACATACTTAATACACACACTAAATCTTAACGTATAAGTCTGCATGTCGAGCCCAATCTGCAGCACCAACTCTGGACAACTAGCCTGGTCGAAGATGGTGCGACTCGCACATTCTTTGATGTATGTACTTAGGTACCCCCAGTACTTATATTAAACCTCAACGAACAATATTTTCAGGTTAAATCCATGAGCGAAAGTGAAAGCGCCACCCGGTATACCGTAGGATTTATAAATATAGGAACTTTCTCCGGATCCCTTACACCGCCATGACGTCTCTTGAATCTTCACTCCTACTGTGCACAATGAGTCGCAACGTTGACGCCACATTACTTCAATAATTTGAATCAATTGATCAGAACACCGACTCTCAGCACGAAAGGAATGGAGACAGTGATACAAATTATATTAACACCTGCTTCAACGTTCACAAGTTATCTTACGTTGCATTTAGAGATGTGTCCCTTTCAAGGCTGATCTCGTGGCCATACGGGTACTTATGCAGTAACCTATGGAAAGCAGGACAACCACGCTTTTCCGCATCACATAATTTCTATTTCCGATAGCCGGCAGCTCGGCCACTCGCTTAGACATAGTTGTCCCTGCTTCATTTCCGTTTGCCATGTTCAGGATCGACCTAAACAAGCGCCAAAGCATGGGAAATCGGAGTGCCGCTTCGTAGTATGTTTATATTCAAGTTCTATGAAATAGATACATACATATACCCTGTATTTCATATACTACCTACTTCCTACAATACTCATGGTCATCAACTACAGTATATTAAAGGTTTATGTTATTAGCAAGAGTTGGCATTAACACTTGTACAAGAACATCATGTGGTGTTGTGAGCTTGGGGAAATGAGGCCTGAGTATTGTCCTTGGTGTACTGGATGCACTGCTACTTGTCACCTTGTTAGCTCTCTATAAATGGGGTGTTCCAGTAGTAGTATGTGTATAGTACGATGTGAACTTAATGTATATTGCGAATCATAATAATAATCGACCTTCGAACTATGTAGTAATCGAATGAAACTTCTAGTTAGCCGTTTCAGAAAACTATAAGATTTGAGTCGTGAGATGAAGATTGCAACACCCGTCGATGGATGCTGACAGGTGATTTCAGAATCAGACGATACGTAGTGCTTACAACTAGCCTATAATAGTGGAGAAACATTTTTGAACATTACATACTATTAGTAGTCAGTGTTTTAGTAGGATACTTCACTTTCATCCCAACGCATCGAACATCACCCAGTGAATCTGCACATTCATGATTGACGGCGTTACCTATAACTATTCTATGGCTTTACATCATATATATATATGTACTGACTAATCTTACCTTACATATAAAGCGTAACAGAGCAATATATGTACGTAACTAGTGGTGAAAGAGAAAACTAGATAAAAAGAGAATGAAGCTAGGGTGATGTAATGAAGTCAGGTACGGTCGCATGAAGCGGGAGACTGTTACGAGAAGCTAAAGAAGCAGTAATGATCCACGAAGTAAGTAGGATGTCACAATACAATGCTGGAGTCTTTTGAGAGTACAGGAGATGGTTCAACAAAGAGAAGGCCATGGAACGAAGCAGGTCCACAGGGTACCAGAACAAAGCGAAAGCCATGAAATGAAGCATGAGGAGGTGGAATATAGTTATGTAGGACGGAGGAATGAGTGTTGGAAAGGAACGAAGGAGAATACCGTGGAACTTCGGTCGAACGAATCTTAAGCCTTTATAATTGTTTGAACGGAGCAGGAGGAAGTACATCCTTGCCTCCGACAAGTTGCGGAAAGCATTGCAATAGGTTAATCCAGAGAGCGGCATAGGAGGCTGTGGTAAACTAGGTTATCATGCCATGACCCTTCTGTAAAGAAGAGATTTGATTTGGCATGCGAAGTACTTTTTACTATCAGTGAGTGCTGCCGCCAGTCTACTTAATGGGGAAGCTATCCGGGAATCTGACTCCTACGATAGCTTGGGCTCAAGACGTTCGACGACCGGAGTGGTGATCCGGACGAAACACTAGTTGCTAATTAAGTACCCCGGAAAAGGAGGTACATGTACAATACTCATACTTAACATCTAATAATGTGGTTACACTCTGGGAACATCTTCAGTGGTGTTTTTGACATCAAGTTTCCTTGCACCACTTTGAAATCATTTCTTTAAGTAATACGCGTAACGATTAAAGTATCTCCCACACAATGTACATGTGTCACCGTGAGCACTGGTACCCTATCTTGGTTCTATTAGACCTGATCTTCGCAGTTCTGAAGCATTACAAACATATGCATAATCCTAGTAGTACTCCCCGCACTGTTAGCGTGTTCGCAGTTAACAATTTACAAATAAGCAGCATCCATTCTACCTTGTGGCATAAAGTATTTAAACACCATCCTAACATCACCCCGACGTTTCTCAATCTCTAATGTACTGACTCGTACTTGGTACTAAGTAGTGCTTATATTCATTCTTCTACTTCTACTACACTATGCTTTGGAAAACTTATCCTACTAAACTTATCCTTCTGCAGCGTATTCCAATCTCTCTAGCTCTTACCATTGCGATACCACGATATTCCATTCGTGCCATTGTATTAGTTATGTTCCCTGATCACATGCATCATAAATACTAGCTTTCAAAGGCGCGTAATCATTAATACATTCAATTCAATTGCATAGCATACATTGACAATTATTTCCAATACTATGACGCTAGATCTACAGAAGTCTGGCTCACTGTATTCTCAGGTGATTGAAGACGTTGCTAGCTTTATTTGATCATTTGATGTCTCATATTAAGATTAGCAACAATTTCCAAGCGCACCCACAAATACCAATGGTTTCAGCACCAACAGAACACTCCTAGAACGTACCCGACCAGAAGCTCTCCTTAAGCATCCCACGCATTCTTACCAGTCAAATATCCCTCTTTAAATCCCAACATTCGAGCTCAAAACTATCATAATTTCCATTGCCGAGTCCTATTTAATACAATAGATCTAGCTTTCACTTCATAACTGTTATACAGACTACATTTCAACTAAGTACATGCTTACGCAGCATGTATTGCCAGTAAATGAACATTCAAGTACAGTGCCAGAATTCTTTCGTACTGTCCTAAAGGCTACCTCACGCGCATCATGCATTGGTTACTAATAGTAACAGTACCAGGATGTTACCGAAATGAAGCAGGGTTGAAGCAGGGCGGATTGCTTCTAAGCGAACAGCCGAGCTGCCGGAATGTCGGAATCAGAAATACTGTGATGCGGAAAAGCGTGGTTGTCCTGCTTTCCATAGTAACCCCCAACCTGTGTAACTGTTTACACACTCGATTCTACAGTACTATACTACACTAAGTTGGATACGAGCGATAACGGACGTCTTAGTGTACAGGATTCAGATTTCAAAGGTTTGGTGTTGTCTAATTAGTAATACTTACGCCGGAAAGAACTTCATACTACTGTATGTACAAACCATTTAAGTTGCATCGCTAAAATTATACATGTTCGAAGGATCTACATATACAGATTTCGAGATGGTTGAACTAGTACAATACAAATCAGCACGCAAAATGCACACATATTTTATACTAGTAGAGATATGGAAAACAAGAAAGCAGGGAATTCATATGTACTGAGCCGGTGCACTAACTAACTCAGATTCGTAACAGGTACTTTACGCTACCAGTAGTAAGTACTAATTGTTTCCATGTAATCAAGACACTAACGGAATTTCTGCTTTATATTCTCCGCCTTTGACTTCCACCACGCTAGCCATTGTTTGACTTTCCGAGTGATCTTCGTTGACCATAAAGGTGTAAGGTCCTCTGGCTGGTTCTGTACATTCTCGTTGCCAACAATGATGCCTGCCTGTGGTGGTGGAGTGACATCAATTACATCATTTAAAACCATGCCACTGATAAATATAGTCTCTCGGCTTTCGGGAGTGGCACCGGAAGAATGAACTACATGTTCCAGTGCTCCAGTGGTAATTTGTGTTTCTTCCTGGGTCACAGAACTGCTATCATCAGACTCAAATGAGTATATATAGGATCCAAGTCTAGGTGTTGGGTGTCGGAGTATTCTCCCTTGCTGCTCTGTCTCAGGAACACCACATTCCTGACAGACTCATGTTGAACTTTATTGTTTATCTAAATATTATGAATCAAGAACTACACACCTGAATTTTTGTGTCAATGCACCTCTTCAGTGCTGCTACAGTAAGTTCTTTTAAATGTTTTCTTCCTTCTTCAGTAGGATGAAGTACAATGACTTGTATAAATTCCGGAAGATGGATATGTGAGTCTGTACTACCTTCAGGAGAGTCATGGATTAGTGTCTGTATAAGTCTATCCCACATCACTAAGGACTCTTGAAGGAACATCCCAAAGCTGGAGGATGGTGTTATCTGTTCGAGAAAATATAGGGAAGCACATAAGAACATCGAAACTCTCTCTTTGTCTCTATAAATGATTAAGCACGAGGTTGCAGAAATAGAGCAAGTGTTCAAAACTTACTTGCCTATACCTTGGCATGTCTCATAGAGCTGCCTGCGGAGTAACTCTTCACTTTTTTGAGCAGTGAGATATACATCATGTTCTTTCACTGGGCTCTTCATCAGTTTCACTATATAGCTTGCAATGTCTCTCTCCATATACTTGCTGCTGGACTTTACAACGACACGGTGTACAATTTTTAGCATTTCAAAATCAGTACATGTGTCCAAAAGTGTGGACAATGTCATATCCATAACTTCTTGCACATAGTTACACACATTTTGAATCTTGCCAATATGCGGAGAAATTGTGAATTGCTATATGGGTAAACAATTAGGCAAGTACTAGAGCATGTGATCAAAATATACCTACTCCTTCAGATGACCAACTCATTTCAAACAGTGGCCACATCATACTTGTCCAAAGCCTTCTGAGGACAATAAACATACTTGTTTTTTTAGCTGGTGGCATTGTTGTCACAGTTGATACTATTGCCTGTGTTAACTGTTCTAACACACTCGGCTTTCTCAGTTCATCCAGAAATTCATCATCAAAGTCACTCTTATTTAAATATAGAAAGTAGTTCATGCATGCATAATTAGACATCGCCAATGGGAATTTCTCTGTTTCACTCATGATTTCAAGGCTGTCAATTTTTCCAAGAATTATTGATGAACAATAATGACCGAGGTGAGTATGGGCTTTTGCATTATTAATAAAAAATTCCTTTGATCGTGATATGTCACTTAAAAAGTCTCTAAATGATGCATGGAAGAATCTAATTCGCTCTTGTGAGTCCAATGGACTTGGTATATGGATAATGGAATGAAGGTCAACCACTGCAAGGTCTACTGCATTTTGCTTATGACCAAGAAGTGATGCAATGTTGGTGGTGTTGTCTAGAATACCAGTGCCCTCAGAAACTAACATTGCAAGTACTTCCAATATCTGGATGATAGAGATGGATCCTTTCGCTTTCCAAGTTGCTTCAGAAAGGATGTGAATATAGAGTGCATCTAGTTGGGCATAGGGTGAGTCCCCAGATAATTCTGAATCTGACATGTTGATAATACTCTTGTGACCTTCCATGGGATCCTGTCTGTCATCTGCCAAGTACTTCATAACAGTTGATGCATAGTTAAATTGACCAGATGACCTCCGGACCAATTCCTGAATGTCATATTTTAATGGCCAGTTCAGTTTATTAAGCATACTTCCTGCCATAGTATGTGTCCATTTAAGTGTGTTAAATTCACTTTTCAGGTATGTCGCAATATCCTTGTCTGAGTTGTATTTTTCATCAAGAGAAAGTTGATTGCATATATTATAAACCAGTGGCAAATTGAATGCTTTCCTGATTTCTGCTTCAGGCCGGCTCACTATGAGAAACTTCAGATGTAATGGGAGTTGTGCAAGGCTTTTTGCTATGACTTGTACAATATTTGATTGTGCATTTGTTTCTTTGCACTCATCCAAACCATCAATGATAACAAGAAATGGAAATCCAGTAGACATTCCACAATGCTCTATGGCACCTTGCAATGGTTGAACAATCAAGTTTCTCATTTGTACCTCCATAGAATATTGCAATATTGCGGGGTTATCCTCAAGTTTTTCATTTATTGTTTGTTTAGCATGCAGAATTTTGACCACGACATCATATGCAATCGTAGGAACCAATTTAATTCCATCGTCTCGTCCATTCCTAGCTGTTCGTGAAAAGAAAAAGCTTGACAATAATTTATTTTCTTCCTCGCATCTTTCAGCGACTGTTCGAGCAATAGCAGACTTCCCAGCACCGGCTGGCCCTTTCATCCACATCATTTTCTCATCCGGGTTCATAGAATCGACCCAGCTCATTATATCTTTGATGACGGCCTTCCTGGTATCTTTATGGCATTTAGGATGGTCTAAGTTATCATCCGCTTGATGGCCAGCTTTAATACAAGCGGCTTTATATAGCAGACTTAATCCTATGATGTTCTATTAGCACACCTCTAGTGATTCTAACGGTGGATATTGCCAACCTGCTTCAGCTCCGGTTCTACTATAATCGTAATTGTACATATCCCTGACTGAAAAATTATTGGCGGCTTTAAGGACGGGCATGTTTTTTTCGAAGTACTGATCGGGATGGTGGAAGTTTCTGAGAAGAGATGGGTTGGGACGTAGTGGGGCTTTTACGTCCTTTTATAATTGACTGAGCGTGTTCAACGCGTGTACGGACCTACGGTGTGATGTAACACCTTCCATCCGACAAGTCACTTTATTTCGGAATCTTTGTACCAACCGTTTGGTACAAGCTACGTATCTAAATATAACACTACGCACGTCGTTCGCCGTTTGGAATTCCGCTTCATTCACGCAATCTACTCTAAACGCCAATAAGGATTCATGAAGAACCTTTCGAAACGTGCAATTGTGATGACAGCCTCAATCGTCATCTCCAAAGCTCCTCCCCCACTCAGTCTTATACCTTCATCCTTAGCCTCTTCGTATACTGTAGCGAGAGATGACCGTGATGTGCAGTTAGTCCAGCGATCTGATTGAGTGACGAGACGCTGAAAGGTAGTACCACCGGAGGATATGAAACGTATCGAAGCTTCATTTTGGATTTGTGATCGTTAATTCCTGAGATTAGGGCATTTAAAATGTCTGCGCATACGACACGATCTTACAGCGAGGCGAAACGCGCGTGATCATAAGAATGCGGTTGTGCAATGACATTCCCGTGAGAACCCCTTGTCTGAGATTTGGTGTCTGAATCGAGACAGTTCATGCACGAGGTGTGCAGCATGGTAGTGATTAACGATCATGAGTACTATAGCTGATAACAATGATGTGGAGTGAAGAATGTACAATGGTAAATTCCGTAGCTGCAGTCATATCATATCCAGCTCACTGCGAGGCGAGACACGCATGATTGTAGAATTGCGTAGTTCAACAACATGCAGGTGTGGAACCTCGCCTCAGGTCCGCAACATTACTGTATGGCAAAAGGCTCGATTAAGAATATATAATGATTGATCATAGTGAGTTCTAGTACTTACTAGCAATTATGATGTATTGAAAGGAACGAACCATCGCAGTTTCGGTAGCCGCAGTCATAGCTCATCCGGAAATCGGGAGTCGAAACCACACATTGTCCTATCTACCGATCGCATAACTCTTCCTACTCTCTTCCTCTGGGACTACGAGTAACGTAACATGTCAGCTTTCAGTGAAGGAAGCAAGCTATCGATCATAGACATAGAGCCTTGTGGTTCCCGGACCTATTGGCCAGTTCACGCTAATCTAATGTTGAACCACCGATGCCTAAGACGACGAGGTGAAGGTGTGCTGTGGTGGACGTTGAACGAAGGACGTCACGGCGTGCACGAGCCAGTGGTCTAAAGAAGCGAGAGCGCTCAGTATGAACACTGAGCGTTGATGGATCGACCACAGGAGGAAGGGGAAACTGTGAAGACTGACATGGGGTGCATGTTGCAGGAGCGAATTAAGAGCGGGCCTGGTAGCCCGGCACGTACGATGGATGAACATGTACGGCGATTGTGGCCGATGCGTGGAGTGGCATGTGAAGCAGGCCAGGTAGGTTCATACGCAAGTCCTGGTGGGAGGAGAGGGTAGAGGAGGGCATCCATGCTCGAAGCACATAAATGTAGGGAAGAATGAAGGCGTCGATGATGGTGAACTGAAAGGGGAGACACAGCCCTGTCCCTCTTTACACCAGAAGCAGCGGCAACTCAAACAGGCGCACACCTGACACCCAGAGAAGGCGCCCCTCAGACTCTAACATCGGCGAGCAAAACTGCCGCCCCATAGCCTCCCTGGTACACACCCAACTCCGAACCGTCCTGCCGACCTAGTCTACCCTATCCAGAACCAACGCTTCTTTGACGCCCAGCTGCTCGTCGAGGTGGGCTGTAAAGTCTTGAGCTGCGTTGTTTGGGTGTGGTAGGACTGCGAGCGTGTTCAGCTGCTGGTGGTTACTAGTTAGTACGAGCGGGCGCTGCTACCAGGAAGGAGGACGTACAGTGGTTCCTTGAGCTGAAGGCGTCCATACCACTTTAGCATGCCAACTCCTCCACTTCCTACGGGGTTTTCCCCGCGCTGACCGCCTATATGAAGCCACTCATATACCTCCTCAGATTCTCGAAGGACATATCATCCTCACGCCCTTGAACCTCCAACTCCAAGTCTTCCCGACATACGCTTGTTCTCGGGGATTTCGGCTGCGCAACCACAGCGAGGTGAGAGCCCTCCTGAGGCACAAGGACTGAATTGCGCTTGATAAAAGGCAGTCGGTGTGCAAGATGCATCGAGAGCTGGCGATGAGGAACAAAAGTGAGTGCTCGTACTAGCAGCGATAACGTAGATAAAAGAACGTACCATCTTGCGTTCTGTAGCCACAGGCATGCACACTATGAACATCGAGACACCCTCGAAAGCTTTATCGCCCATGTCTCCGCCTACCCTCCCACCTCCTAGAGCCACTCCCCGTCGAGCCCCGCGCAGTCTTGATAATATGAGCAACATAACGAGCTCCGTTGATCCTCAACAGTGAAGGCCGGAAGTTATTCCCAAACCGGACCCGGAGTTCAGCATGTCCAGGTTTGTCCTTCGCTCCTCAGGTCGTGGAGGGTGGAGGTGCTGCTGGAGGGTTGGAAGGAGAGGGCTACATGAACTGGAGATTCGGATGTAGTTGATGAATGAGCAGCGTGAAAGGTAAAGAGGCAGGAGGTCTCCTCGTCCAAATCGGTCCCAAGGTCTTGAGTTTGTTCCAGTATTGAAGGGTGGCAGTACAGCTGACGCTCAGATGGGAGTGTACATGTCAAAGGAGGCCTTATGCCATGCATGAGATGACGGTAACAGAGGCATAAACTTCGTGCGAAGCGGAAGGCGAGAAGTACCGTCGATGTTGAACGATTGACGCATATGAACTTGATACCCCTTTGGAAGAGGTGGCGTAGCTCCCGTTTTCCAGGATGCGCAGTCCACGGGGTATTCGAGTGCTTCTTCACGTTGGAAACGTCCGCGACCATCTTCACCCTCTAGTGCATGAGTAACATGACATGGTAAGTCCCCATCGTCCCATCACCCCAATCCATCTCCTGCCGACCCTATGTACCACCTTCTCCTCATCCGGACGCGCTAACGACGCTTGATAAGCCTTTTGCTGCTATTGTTGAAGTGCATAATGGGCTGGTATTCGTGACTCGTGAGACTAGTACATGATGGGAGGTGGGCCCATACCATCGAGCATGGTTGACGCGTGGGTACGGGACTAGGAACGCTAAGGAACGGCAGCGCTGATAATAATTGTCAGCTCGACGAAGACAAATGTTGCGGGAAGAATAACGTACGGTGGTTCGTTGTGGTGTGTCAAGGTACGACGTGCGTAGTCGCGACTACATAGGGTGCACGCGATGTGACATATCTCGCTGAAATGTCTCGTGTCCCTAGCTCCCTCCTCACACCAGGCACAGCATCGACATCCAACGAGAACGACCCGGCCCGTGCTCCCTGTACCGCATCCACCTTCGAGTCGAGTGGAGCAGTAAGTACCCATCTCCTCGTACCGATGCTCCATCGGTGTCTGACGCGCGCAGGCGATGCATCTAGTCACTACTGTGCTCGAAGCGCAAGGACCGAATTGCGTGAGGCGTGTAGTTGCGAGATGCGAGTGGGTGGGACGGGTCTAGGATTGAGTGTGTTCGACGTCGTGGTTGAGCGATACGTTGATGAGACTCAGGATGCCCGTGGAACGTGGAACGATGACGCCTTCGGCTGGGCTGGGTACTAATGATCCTTCCTGCATGACATTGTTAAAACCACCATCATCAACGTCTTTCCCACGGTAAAATTTCTCGCTCATCGTCGTCGCTAACGACGACAACAGCTTCATTTCTTCTTCTTCAATCTCCTACCCTCCCTCTTTGTCCTCTCCTCTCATGGCGTAACCACAAGGTCGCCTCCTTGCTTAGCCTGGATGTTAAAGGCGCATTCCCTGGTGTTGCAATTGATAGACTGATCCATCGACTGCGTGCAGTGGGCATTCCTCCAGAGATCATCATTAACTGGCTTTCACATGCACTGGCCTCCTGCCAATCATCCCTCCTCTTTGACGACTTTATCTCTCCCCTTTTCTCTATCTTCACTGGTCTTGACCAGGGAAGCCCCCTTTCCCCCATCCTTTACTTACTTTATAACTCCGAGCTTATTACTCTGGCTGGCCAAGCCAAACTTACCTTACTGTTTATACTGCAGGCTATTCGGCCAGCAAAATGTTCGAAAAGCATTCCGTACGGGAACATTCAGATTACAATACTTTGACCGCCGGTAGAAATAACGTGTATCGTATAGTCGTAAGCATGAAGAAATTAGAACACATAGCTTTGTCCGATCATGTATGTTTCTTGAGTGCTTGAGTGTTGAGTGTCGGGTGATCCTACACTCTTCCACGGCACTGGGTACAATGGATATGATGCTTTGAGGGCGATGGTATATGATTATTGTTTATAGAACATTGCTGGCAGCGTCGAGATAGAACTGAAGTCAAACTGAAGCCTAAATTCTGGGAAGCTGGCATTCTTGCATGAAGTATATATGCATGATACACCCATGCATGTCCATGCTTACCAGCAACATCGAGAGCCGCAGGTGCTAAATGTACATACTTAAAAGATATTTCGGACATTTCTCATCTCAATGAATAAATGATAAAGTATGTGCTTGGTATGCACATGGTTCATCAGCAACACCAAAATAAAAAATTAAAGTCTCTCGACAGGTTCGAACACCAGGCCTCTTGCAGTCAACCAAACTTCACGCTTCAAACCACTATGTTATAATGCTCATAAATACTTAAGCAATATTTATTTATATATAGGAAGGGGCTTCAGGGTTACTAGCTGAAGGCGAATATGTGCGCTGATGGCGGGGAATGTGCGCGCAAGAGTGCTGGTAGGGGGTATGTGGTGGGGGTTGGTGCTTGTGTTGAGGTATGACTTCTTCACGGGTGTTCGTTAGCGTTGACGGTACCCAGGTGCTCTACTTAGAACATGAGCAACCCGAGAGACAGGTACCGAAGATAGAGTCATGTGGAATAAGGGAGGGTGGGATGGTATGCACTATGGTGAACGTTGAACGTTGAATTCATCCAGGTGAACCATGTATCGGGAAAATCTGAGACCTTGGAGACGAATACGGAGGGACGTAAAATGTTTCAAACACTGGGCGACGATGACGAGGGAGTCCGGGGGGTCGACGTCGAACGTCCAAGGTGTAAGGGTGCTGGTGGGGATGAAACAAATCATGGTTTTGAGGAGGCTAGGGAGGAAGAGAGAGACTAGCGACGGGCTTGAAGCCGAGGGGAAAGCACGAGGGGCCCCAAGAAATTGCAGTTGAGGTTGCAATTGCAGTTGAGCGTTGAGCGTTGACGAGCGTTGTGTCATGTTTGGTCAAATATGTATTTTGCAGTTGATGAGCGTTGATGAGCGTTGGTGAGCGTTGTCATCAACGCTCATCAATGCTCACCAATATCAGTTCGTCGAAAGTCAGTATGTAGTTACTGTAGCATATACATTGCTTCAAGATATGTGAACACTTAAACTTCAACCTTCAACTGAGTGGAGAATTTTCCTGTCTACTTATCCTCTAGGAGTGGATGTGGATAAGGTATAGGAATGCATATACTCATTTGCAAGGGGACTTTGGAGCTCAGTGCATGTTGGGAGTGGTGTAGACAGTGGACCTCTTCAGAATAAGTGATACCCTATTCTGATCTTTCAGTGGACTGGAATGATGGAAACTGTGTTGACAGAGACAGTGACTCTGAGGTAAGAAATACACCTCCAGTCGGCTTTCATTGTCAGATATCCATAATGCATATATAATATCGGATGGAATTACAAGGAAGAACATGATACGTCATCACTGTTGATAAGTACACAAAAGACGCGACCTAAACCGAGGATGGATGGATAATAAGTACACCGGCAATATGAAGTTGGTCTTCAAGTTGGAGACACTGAATGAAAGTTACATGTGATATCATACATAATACTTACAATTTTGTAATATTAGCTTAGAAATGATAAATGGATGTGATTGCACTGTCAAAGACACGAGTGGTTGTTATGTTGAAAGTAAGAGTTGAAGTTGAGTAGAACTTCATTGACGAATGATTTTGATGAGCGTTGATGAGCGTTGATGAGCGTTGTAGAAATGCAGTTGTGAAATGGAAATGAGCGTTGAAATAAGGTGAGCGTTGAGTGAGCGTTGATGAGCGTTGCCGTTGACATGGAAATGAGCGTTGACTTCCATAATGAGCGTTGAGTGAGCGTTGTCTCATAACAGAGCTGCAGGTCACGTTCGCCCAGCGTTGAGGTTAAATACTTGCAAAAGACTTGCAGAAGGGACTAACAATGAGTATATTACTGAATAAGTATGTCACCGCAGCGACTAGTTACATGATGTAGTACCTGTGTAATCGTCTAACTATTGTATGTACATACAAAATCCAGCGAGAGGGGGGCCTTGACCATTCCAATGTGCCGTGGCTGCACACAGTACACCTAACGACGCATCCTGCTCTCCTTCCTAGCATCCCCAGGCCTGAGACCAACCTGAGACCACCAACCACATTAACCCAACATCAACATAACCAATGCCGTTCGGAAGTGTCATATGCAAACATGGGAGTAGGGGTTAGACGACGAGGTATGTAGCGTTGGATGAAGGTGAAGCAGAAGTTGAATCAGGGGAATGGAATCGGGATTAAGTATCCATTGGAATATCACGTGATCATTTTGAGCGTTGTTTACACGGCGGGCTTTTCACTGTCATGTACCGATCGATTTCGTGTTGTCATGTTAACTGTCATGTAAGATCATCAGTGGCTAATGTCACACTCACCTGAACTGGTTTAAAATCCTTGCACATAACAAAGGCTCAAATATTTCGATCTTCAAAGACAACAGTTCGACGCCCAGTGGCATCACCGGCAGGCTTACGTGATTATTTCTCACGATGTCTTGTGTTGAGTCCTTGCGATGTTGAGAGTGCATTTCTTCGCACTTCCGGAGCAGAAGTTGCAAGATTTATGGGCTGTATCGTTAGGGTTGTGTGGTTAAATAGTAGCTATAAGCGGACCATATTTTTTTACATTGTTCTGCGCGAGCTCTCGGCCATTTACTACGATATACAGCCGTACTCAATTTGTAGTTGTAGAATTCTCGGACTACGGATTAAGTCGTGTGATCTCTCCAATACTCAGTAAATGACCCAAAGATGGTCTATGATGTCATAATAACAATTACTACGAGTTTGAAAGGTTGCTTTTCAGCTTCTGCTTTGTTTAAAAGCCTTTGTCGAGCGACATGATCTTCGAGTGAACACAATCCAGTTCAGCTGATTGTCACGTCCGTGACAAATGATCTTACATGACAGTTAACATGACAGCACGAAACCGATCACTACATGACAGTGAAAAGCCCGCCGTGTTATTTGGCGTTGAGCGTTGTTTTGATAAAGTGAGCATTGAGTGAGCGTTGCAACTGCATTTCTATCACAACTGCAATTTACAGTAGCCCAAGCACGAGGAAGTATAGTAGGGTTCGGTTGTGGGGCACCGAGTTCTATTGCGGGGTCGTAGTAGAGGGCGGGGGGAAGGGAGAACGCCCTCCAGTGACACTGAGTAGGGCTTGCACCGTACATGCATGATTGGAAGGGGTAACGGAGCCCCCACGCTCTATGTCGAAGCGTGTCCTCACCAAAGTCGTCCGTGCCTCTCCTCCCCTAGATCCAGCAGCAGCGAGGGTACATCGCCTTGTATGGTCCTTTCCCCACCCAGTCCAACTCCTGCAGGCCCATGTTCCGTACTGACGCCCGTGAATGTCTAGCTGCTGGCCTGTATTGCTTCTGCTGTCTTCGAGGCCCCACTTTGAACCCGTTGTCGTGAGCCGCGTGTCCGTATGAGTGAGACTCGGGATTGTATGTGCGTGAGCGGTAGGACTGGGTCCATCCTATTCAGCATGTTCGACGTTGCGTGACGAACTCGGGCAGCATGGAACAACGATACTGATGACGATTGTCAATTAGAAGAAGCAGTTGTTGTTACAAGGAAGCAGCACGTACGGGGTTTCTTACTGTAAATATATCCTATGTACGTTGGAGAACTGAGATCCTTTGGAGATCTTTGTGGGATCCAATTCAAATTCCAATGGCTTGATGATTATTTAACATGTGTTCAGAGGTTATAAAGAAATGAAACAGCGAATTCGCAACCTCTGAAAAAATAGAATTAATTGTATATAACGTACTAATACGTAACTGGGGTGTGAGTCTTGAGAGCAGTAACAGACTGACGAGGTCGATGAGTGAACAGATAGTACACTCACCAACTACAGCGTCTAACTAGTACGAGGGTACTAAGAGTTGAAAGTAAAAGAGTGGACTTTATCAACGTAAATACGACAAGAGCGTATGCCAAGTATTCGACGAAAATAATCTGTATAGTAAAAACATTAATTAGCAATTAATGCAGATGATATATTAGGTTTCGGACTTGCCCTCTCATCTAATCTTCATTCTGACGCTTCTCTTTCGTATCGAAGAATCAGAAAGATGCACCCTCTGGCTTCACCAAAGACCCCACGAGGGGAACCTTCGCAAGGATATTACCAGTATTACCGGTACCAGAGGATGACCCGAGTACAGATGCCAGATCAGCTAGGCCAGTAACCTGGCGTTTCTCGGCTGTAGGCGGAGGGGTTGCTGGAGGCGCTGGGGGGGGGGGAGGAGGTGCAGACGAAGCGGGAGGTGAAGGTTTTGCTGATCGTAAACCTGCGGGACGGTGCCCTTTATGGCCTTTAGGCATTTCTGGCTCTAAAGAAGAACCCATACTAGGAGGGGGAGGAGGGCCCAGACGTCTCATCGGGGCAGCTGTGGCAGATTTCCCGTCTATTCCTCCAAGTATAACCGCTAGAGGACCACTGAGTTCATGAGATTCAGAACTCTGGCGTCTCTCACGCGCAGATGATGTACGAACACCTGAGCCTCCACCCAACGAGAACATGTCACTGATAGTCTGTCGTCTCTCCGAGGGAGCTGGGGAAGTTTGTCCGCCTAACCCGCCAAGGAGAGGGTCGAGGGGTGCGAGGAGACCAGCAACATCCTGACGTTTCTGAGGGGAGGTAGATGCTGCACCTAAGCCTCCGACTAAAGGCTCGATGACGGGCCCGACAACATTAAGAGGCGGGAGTTTTGGGATAGGAGAGGCGTTAACGAGGGTAACCACGAGGAAGATGGTGGTAATGAGGTTTTGGAATGTGACCTTCATAGTTGAGCGTCAGGGAGGGAAATGAGTAGATAGGATATAGAAACGCGGGAGACAAAAGATTGGAGGGTAAGACAGAGAGAGCGTTGAATATCGAAAGTGAAGCGTAAGGTACAGAATCGAAATACTTCGACGCTGCTTAACAGGCAGCTGCTGACGGTCTTATATACTTTTAGTTCTTGTGTAAACGAACCAGCCGAACAGCGCGATGAACTTGAAGCGTAATAGTTCGACAGGAAACAACTTTCTGTTCGGCTTGCGGAGTCAATTGAATTTGATGCGCAAGGTATTAAGGTATTTGTCAGATTTACCTATTAGCAGTCAAGCTAGAAGCATTAGCTTAGAGCTGGCGGACGATTGCGACGTCTCAAAGAAACATATTTCAGCGAGAAAAAAATTGTTGATGGGCGGCCCACATTACTGTAACACGTAAGTAATACCCATAAAAACAATATTCCTCCACCACGTCAGATTCAAGATCGCAACCTAACCGATCTGTTCTCAAGCAAAAAAGATCATGTACCTTTCGACGTTCATGTGTCCTTCCAAGTTCTGCGATGCTGATGCAGACCAATGTCCGCACAAAAGCACCAGGCTGGAGCCAGCACAGCAACAATCAGTGTACATGTCGCCGTTAACGATCAAGAGCAGGTAGGTGGTTGCTGAGACGAGGAGCTTTTAGGAGTACTGGCGAAGCTGGGAGTGTGGGGATCATTGAATGACGCAGAGAGGTGGAAGAAAACAACGTTCCCAACCATCCCCTGTCTTCACCTAGCAAGGACATCGAAGATGTACCCGCTCCAAGAGCGAGGCGACACTCGTCCTCGGGGATCTCGGCAGTGTAACGGCAGCGATGTGAGGCCCTGCCTGATAAGTCGACGCTCAGTATGTGTTTGGCAACTGGTAACAGTCGTATGTGAGTACGAGTAGGAAAAGCGATAGGTAAACGAAGAGAGAGGGACGTACTATGGTCTGAATAATATAGCGATACCTCTGAACATGAATACCCAGAGTAACCTCCCCTTATCCTCTTCCTATCCTTTCACCCCCATCTCCCCACCTCCGCCGGTACATCGCCCAACGTAACATTTAGCCATTCAGCGCTTAAACGCTATCGATCCTAGACATCGTAAGCCGGAGGTTAGCCCACCCAACTCGGGAAAAATTCATGTTACCAAGCGTGTCCGTCGCTCGCCAGGTCAAGGTGGGGGTTGAGGTTGAGGGGTTGGAGGCTAAAACGCTGGAAGCCGTGCATGAAGTAAAATAACGTACGTTGACATGCGTCTTGGTAGTAGGGCGAGCAGACAGTGGTCATACCGCTGATGAGGAAACGGAGCAGGGCCAAGGGTACCCAAGTATCAGCCTGAGAAGGACGTGGACCACGGGTCACGCAGGAGACAGGGGATGGTATGATGTGGTCAATGTTGAACGCTGAACACGCCATGGGCCAGTGATACGGGCCGTGGTTGGAGAGAAAGGATGAAAGGCTTGAGGGAGCAGCTCGGATATGCGCGCGATAAGGGCAAGCTGGTATAGTTGAACATGTATCGTGGATCTCGAAGGGGCAGGGCATGTTGGGCGTCGAGGAAGTACGTCGAGACGTTGAGGAGCGTTATCTCCGCACTAACTCCCTGCTGCATGACCGAGTGTTTTGTCGGCCAGGAACTAGGGCTCCGCAACGTAAACGTATTTACGAGTGTACGACACGGTACGTAACGGGCCGTACCGTAAACAGTAAGGCATACTGGCTGGAGCCCGTAGGTGGGAAATAGGGGAATTCAAAGTTGGCTGTTTTGCGCCTTAACAAAACAACAAGCCGATCATTTCAAACAGTTTGATCACCGGT
>JASFCZ010000076.1:0-17710 GCA_036937155.1 Cyathus pygmaeus
ACTGATATATACATATAATTTGCATATAAATACAGATTTGGAAATTGCACGCACAACACATACAACTTTGTGAGTGCGGCGCCTATTTTGTGCGTGCACGTACATGCACATTCAAGTTTGTGCGTGCACGCACAAAGTTAGGTGCCCCTCTATCAGGGTCTCGGTCCCGCTCTGTCGGATCAGAATGAGATTCGGGTTGACTGCTGCCTGATATGTACGACAGCTTCCCGCCCCACTCATCCTGCATGTCTCGCTGCAATGTTACACAGGTGCACCAAATGTACACATCTGCCTTCATCCAAGCTATTCTGAGTCTCTACCCTGACTCCCTCTCATATTGTGACGTGTCCAAGTCCACCGTCAGACTCACAGTGTCAGCGTTACTTTGTCAGATCATGCACGTGATATAGATGGAGAAACCGATCGGATCAACACTGATAGAGTGACTCAGACTGAACTGTACACTGATCAGTACCGTACCTGGCATCCCCGTCAAAACTTGATTCCCTAGATGCCCATTGGAAGCATCCTGTATCGTATATGAGTTACAAAGTAGAATTGGTGAGTGCTGATGAGTGTTGATGATCAACGCTCATCAATGCTCAACAACTGCAAAATACAGATTTCGCCAAACAAGACACAACGCTCATCAACGCTCAACGCTCAGCTGCATTTTCCACCTCAACTGCAATTTCTTGGGGCCCGTGTATGAGGAAGGATTTAGGAGGAACAAGAGGGCAACGAGAGGAGCAAAGAAATGTTCGATCGCATGGAGGAAATTTGTAGTCAAGTTGCTCACGTGTGTTCCTAAATGAGTTTTACACAGCAAGTTGACGCGCAACTTCTCCGGATCCTTCACGTTGCACGACATCGATGACCAGCTGATTTCAGTGTGAGCTCACTGTCTTCCACAATGAGCTTAATGTCACTAATTCGGTATAGGCTCTTAGAAAGAGCTTTTCCCGTTCCGTTATTTTGCAACGAGTAGAGGAGCTTGACGACAATGGTGCTGAGTCTCCATCACGATGGTCGATATTGAACGAAGACTTCAACACAACCACCTCTGCGACCTGAGAAACGACTGTATATACCACGAAGATGGCAGGTACTAGTTTTTTATGCAAGTCCCTGTAGAAAGTACGTACACGCAACAAATGTGTAAATCGAGGCACTGATGGCGAGAGGAAACACCGTGTTGACAACTTGAATGATGCGTGCAAGATGCGAGATTTCTGCGAGACAGTCGATAAGAACAAAGCTGAATCAAGAACACCCATTCTTTCTTCCCCCCGTCATGGCTGATACTCCTCCTACGAATAATGTTGCTCCAGATCTACCAAATAAGGAGATCCGGATATCTAGTGAAGTACGGGCATTGATTACTGAAATTTTTCAGATCGACTATAAAGAAGATCGGGTTTCGTCAACGGATAGGTACATAAAGAAATTCTTGTGGAAGGAACTGTGAGTGTCAGCTACTATGCAAGACCAAATGTATATACTTAGCCATGTTTAGTTTAAAGCCTGACTGCAATCAGGCAAAGCTCGACAAAGTTCATGAACTGTGTTGTATGTTTATGACAAACAAAGGCAATGTCTTTCGCATTGTCTCGTATATTGCTAGGCAATGTAAAGAGTACGATAGTACATTCCTTTTAACTGCATGTTCCGATCGACTGGAGTTCATGCATGGAATTGTACCATTGGTTTTGGGACCAAATACGATTAAAGAGCATGATGTAAGTCATTTCTAACAATATAATGATTGTTGCTGACTGTGTCCCAGGCTGAACTGGTCTACAATGACTTCCTGGATTTCATCCATGTCTATAATGACACCATCATTAGACGACATTTTCCCGGGGTTGATTTTTCATTCATACCTCGGACGAAAAATGATAGCCATCGTCTCGAAAGGAGGGGCGAGCGGTGTGCAGAGAACATTGTCCCTCACTATATCGAAAAGCTGATAGACACTACTATTTGGAAAAAAACTTTAAATAAATTCGTTGTATCCGGTACGTTTCAACAAGATAAATTGGACATTGGGACTTATTCAGGATTATAGAGGAGTTTAATGATCCCTCAAAGCTGGAGGACGATATGATTCTTTTACGCCTCGACCACGAAATCAAGCATCGTATAGGGCCTCGCGGGACAACTCCAGAATTGCATGTATTGATTGACTATTCCAAGGCGATGACATTGTATCCGAACAGTAAAATGTTGTGCAATAAGATGACTCCAGCGAAGATGGGTGACATTCCACCTAACATTGTGGTAAGTATGTGTCTATACTATGGACAGATGGGCATAATATCATTCTTAACAGATTGCCATTGTTGGGTACAATCTGTATGGGCAAGATGAGGATGACCTTAAGAAACTTGCAGAAGCCCAGGCCGAGCATATTCGCAATACAGCAAGGTACCACTACCTTATGAAACGTGGTGGGGGGATAGAAGCCGAAGGCGAGTTAGCAGGCCAATCTGGGTACCGCGTCGAGTATATGAAACGCGAGGCTGGCCTGTATGCCTTCAGGAAAGAAATTGCGACTGAGGACAGGGAAGATAGGCGACTTGAAGAAGTTGGTATGTTAAATCTTAACTCACACCTGAAGTATGACTGATTAGCATTTATTATGGCGAATTAGAGGTTGCCGCACATCTCTTAGCCATATTGAAAGGCATATGGCCAGAACAAGTTATGGCATCAAGGTTGGCGACATTGTTGTCACACTTACCTGGTGTCGCGAAGGGAGTGGCAAGCACTCAGTTTGCCGGAAACTCCTATATTTCAACTACTCATTTTGACAATACTGATCTAGGGTGGTCGGCGGGGGTCAATCTGGACAAGAATACTGCAGTTTTGACAGGAACCTATGGCCGATCCGCATCATTCTATCTCGCAGAATATGGTGTAAGTGCCATAATGTTGCGTGATACAATTACTGAAACCATTTGTAGGTAATAATCTACACCGATCCGATATCCATCTACATGTGGCAGTCTAGTGTCCATGCGCACACAACCACAATGACTTTGACCAAAAAGCTTGGCTGGGAGTCTGTAGGGATCGTATCAGTTATGAAGGTTCCCGTTGTTCAGGCCGGTATGGCAGGTAGAGTCGATTCCAACCTCAAGAAACTTTCATGGAAGGAGGACATCCAGTCGCCAGCCAGCATACGTACTAACATGGTGAAGATTTGTGAGAAAAGTGGCATTGATTACAAGAGGTTCATTCATCGCATGCCCACTTACTTGGGTGGAAAATCTCTGAAGGACGTCTTTGGGATTGACGAATCTGAGTTATTGTAATAGAATAGTCTCGAGCAAAGAATATGTGACTCGTTATTGCTTACGACCACATAGAGTAACATACATTGACGAAATAAGGGACGGACGAAGGTGTGTACAAAGTAAGGAATTACTGTACAACAAAGCGTGAAATATATAATAGGATAACATAAGGGAAGTGGTGGCAGACATAACAAATGTGCTAGATTAATGTATAATGAAGGATAACGCACCTCAAAGGACAAGAAGTGGCGAGGTTCGGAACCTGAGATAAAGTGAGGGGGTAGGAGAAGGTGGGGGAAGATAATAAAATATCCCAGGAACGGTTGGGACGATCGACAACGTTTTGGACGCGTTGTAACCGCATACGATAGGGCATGAAACACCCCAAAGGACGAGGTGTAGCAAAGTCCGGATCCAGAGATACAGGAGGGGGTAGGAGGAGGCGGGGGAAGATAATGACTTTCCTCGGGAACGGCTGGGACGATTAACAACGTTTCGGACGCGTTGTAATCGTATACAATAGGGCATGAAGCGCCCCAAAGGATGAGGTACGGCGAGGTCCGGATCCTAAGATACAGTAGGGGGTAGGAGGAGGTGGGGGAAGATAATGACTTTCCTCGGGAACGGCTGGGACGATTAACAACGTTTTGGACGCGTTGTAATTGCATACGATAGGGCATGAAATACCCCAAAGGACGAGGTGTGGCCAAGTCCGGATCCAGAGATACAGGAGGGGGAAGGAGGAGAGGGAAAGCCTGTGAAATAACTCCGGAGCAACTAGGGCGTTTTGCGAACGTAATAGCTGCGTTGTGATTGCATATGGCGGGGTGCCTCACTCCCAAATGCAAAGCACGCATCGAAGCCCGCGACTGGAGACCGAGAGGAGGGCAAAGGAAAAATATCCCAGAGTTAGGGAACAGCTGGGGTGTTCAGCGACGTAACAGCAGTGGTGGAGTCGCATACGAAGGTGCATTTCACACCCTAACATATGAGGTGTGGCGAAGTTCAAGACCAGAAATGGATAGGAAAGCAGGAGGAGCAAGAAGGCAAAGAGTGCACACATGGCGCAAAGATCACATTCCCTTTCGCAGTTCACCTGTCTGTGCCAAACAACGGAGTTTGCCGACACGAGGAGCAGGATAGTCGGATTGTTTCTGTTCCTTTATGATGTATAAAGTGCGAGGAGAATGGGGAGTGAGGGATAGGGAGAGGGAGAGGAAGGAAGTGAAGAACTGTGAAGACAGGAAAGTTGATTTTTGCGTTGCTGGCAACAGTGCACACGATCACGTGAGTCTCGATGTGGCGCCCGCAGCCCAACTGGTGTTGACTGGCGCCTAGGCTGTGGATAGATGTAGCACCCGTGACTTGTCCTTCGTTACTCGTCAGCGGCCCTACAACTCCGACATACCTTAGCACGACATTCTCCTTGTTCCGTGTCAGCCTTACGCTGTATCTGCCTGTCCTTATTGTTCCAGTACTTTCTAGTACCTTACATTCCCTTACCTATTTCTCCTTCCTTTGGGTACCGTCACAGTTACCTTACAGTATATAAGTACCCTAGAGTTTGCCTAGAGTAGCTCTGTATCTTAAGGTTCTTTAGATTCATTAGTCCCCCCTCGAATCAACCTAGTTTAACCGGTGACTACTCGAATGCTCTTAGAATCTCTCCATGGGACAGCATACAGGTGTTAGGCATAGCATGACACTTGCCTCGCTGCCACATATTTTTCACCCGTCGCAAACTAGTTCCCTAGTTATCGCAAACCACCGTCTGCTACTCTCCATATAACTCTCTGCTTTACTCGTCACCTCTCTAGCCTATCATCTCTCAACCCTCGTCATCCTTCGGCTTGCCTTACGGGAACCATCTGGGCTGATCATCCAGATCTCTGTGTTGACTGGCTAGCCTTATACCCGACACCTCTGACCGTCGATATTTCTTGACACCTTTCGACACCGACAATCAACTTTCGATTGTAATCTCCTGTCTACTTTTTGGCTTCACTTGCAAGTTTCGTTATCCATCTCTTCTTTAAAGTACTTTATTATCTTGGATATACCTTGAGTCGCAATCCAGTTTGGTATGTTCTCATCTCCTCTTCCATCGTACGTTGATGTTCCGGTTTCAGAACATGCACCTCGTTTAGTGGCTTTGGCCCCTGCCATTACTATATGCACTGGGGCAGTTCATTCTGTCCCGAGGTTTCCTTCCTTTGCGAAAGAGGTTCCTTACACCATGGCCTTACACCATGGATGCGAGTAATTATCCAGTAGTAACAACGTTTACAGTACTAGCTCTACTGAGATTCATATATTGGCTTCTCCACAACTATTGTGTGATAATAATAGTGACCTTGAGTGTCATATTCCGTCTCCTGCGATGCTACCTCCGGATGATTTGATCTCTAACCCCATGAAAGATGGGGTTATAACTCTTATGAACATTGAAGATGTTCATCGTTCCAAGAACATACCCACGATGTACAGTTACGATACGTTGTTTGAGCTTAAACAGTCTAAGTATAATATTCATCGCGATATGAACGACTCGAAGGATCTGTGTCATGAACAGTCCTCTTCCCGCATTGAGAAGTCTTCACCTATGTGTAGTGTTGAAGCAATTGATAGTCCTGGTATAGGTCTCGTACTCTTGAAGGTGCTCTTAGATATTGCACCATCAGTTATATCATCTATAGCTCATGATGATAGCGGGAACAACATCTGTGGATGTTGTATTGTACGCAACAAGTATTTGCCCACTTATGAAGTCGGCATTAATACAGTACCAACTATTCCTCAAAGGATGAGGGAATACAGTGTACCATACATACATGATGGCCCACACAATATACCGTCAAACAAGGGTAATAGTTATATGTGTCGTGATATTTACCCCGGACTTAATTGTGCTGTGTTGGAATCTCAGCCATACTTCGAAAAGATACTCACTACATCAAGTCGAATAACTATTGAACAGTTTCGTTGCCAAGCGGTGCACTCACCTGTCATACCTACCGATTATCCGTCATTGTCAACCTCTGAGCCCAGTTCCCTCTGTTCGGGGACCAGCTCAGTTAGCGCCATTGGATTTTTGGATATGGTGAACAATCGTGACTTACCATCCAGCAATTGGAAACTTCGCTATCGACATCCTGTACAAATGTGTCAGTCCGTGCTTAAACATACTCAGTCTAGTATACATCGACCGAGTCGCGTCAATATTCATCGCATGCTCCAAGCTTTTCTTCACGCTACTAAGTTATGCGCTTGAAGAAGTTTATCTATCCTATGTTCAACGTGTTAATGAAGACATATTAGTGCATCGCAAGATAGTAAACGAAATACTTACTCGTCTGTTCCTTGCAGCATTTAGGAAATGTCTAGTACAACACCCTATGCTTAGTCTTGGACTTCTTAGTCAAGGAAGTAAACTAGTTGTCAGTTATCTTAATGTCTTTGTAGAACTCACGAAAGATACTAATTGTATTGTTCTTCGAAACTCAATTGACTATCCATGAGGTAGTCTCAGAATGATTACATGTTTGAAGATCATTCCGCTTTCGAAGCATAACCCCAGTTGCTCTTTCCGGAGTGACATTGTCAACGCTACAGAGTTCGCCAGTAATCTTAACGAAACCTCAGCTTACCATCACCTCCACGGAAATCACTTCGTTAAACGTATGTCCTACGTTGGTGACCCCGGGTGCACGAACGGAGGGCGTATCATTGTCTCACCTACGTGCGACTTGTCTGTAATCTTGCGTACTTCTCACAGCTTGATCCAGACCGATGAAATTCAATTATGTAGCGGATACCTACCTCCAGAATGTGCTGGAGGTTATAATCGACATTATAGTCCAGACCGCAAACATATACTAAGGTTTCCCACCGTCAATTTTGGTAGCCGTAGTTCGCTAGCTTTTAGCTTGATCTCGCATCCTAGATACACATACCTATATGCTAGTAAAATGACTGAACTATCAACAACAAGTCAGTTGCCTGACTTCGAAGGAACGTACAACTCACCTCGTTCCAGTCATTTGGTCATTGAATTTATCTCGAGCTCAGACCTGGCACATATTGTAGTCTCTGCTCGCTATGTCAAACTTAATAGTTTGATTAGTCTCCTGTGCTTTGATGAAAAAAAGGCTCTCGTACCTGTTGTACTTGCCTTCGTATTACATTCGGTTGAGAGCAGTACCTCTCTCTCACTTATGCACTTCCCAGAAGCATGTGCACTTAATACCTGTGGGACCAACATAATAGTCCTACTATCGAAGTTAGGCTCATTCAGTAATGACTTTGATGCTTACCTGACACTATTTTCTCGCTCAATTTGTCCTCGAGAACCAGCACAAAGCCTTGTCTTCGATATTAGCTTCGTCATTCGAACATTTGATGAGCATAACTTCACAGTCCTTCGAAGTAATGCATATGTATCGCATGTGTTAACTGATTCCCGACTCCGCCAACACTCGTCAGTGGATGGCAAGTCATTTGATGCTCTCGTCACTTGTCTGGAAGAATATTCATTCGAGATCTCATTAGATTGTAGTTTGAACAGCTCATCTCAACTCTTGGAACTTGATACGAGTTCCTTCGAGCTTCACTATTGTGCACATTTATGTTGCCTTGACTTCTGTTCTTGCTTCGGCAAACAACGATATTGTTTTGTGCTCGATATCAAAGCTACAGTACTAAAGGTTGATGGAGATCAGCCAATCTTGGCTTACATTTTGAAAGTGCGGTTTTCCCAGAGGATCATTTGCCCCAGCGATAAAGCTCTGACCCTGATAAGATGGAAACATGAGCTTAGTGGCACACTCAAACATTTCGTATGCAATTGTACGGTTGCTTACCTCGTCAACCTTAGGAGTATGAATTCGGATTGCATAGATCCTCGACCCGCTTCTCAACATTTCGTACTTCGTTGATACAGTCCTCAACGCTCTTCACAAATCGTAAAATCATTCCCAGCATTGGATATGAACCAAGACTAGTGTCTCGTTACTCACTAGTTATCTGGCATGAATGTCCTCGTGACATAGATGGTGCTGGTATTCTAATTATCCACCTGGCCTGGACATGCGACAACATATCGATGTGCTCTAATATGGGCACCTAACTTTGTGTGTGCAAATGACACCCTTGTGTTCTACATGCCTCAGATTTATAGAGCTTTTATATCTCAGCAGGTATTTGACATATCACCTTCAAATTGCTATCAGAATATAATACCAAGTGTGTGACCATACATGTATGCATACTTATGTATTTTAAATAGTCATTGATTACATGTTAATTTGGAGGCGAAGAACTTGTAACAATTCGATGTCTACAATTTATCACTTTTGTATGTCCAAAACCACAGAAGAAGTTCGACTGCATTGCTGAAACTGTGATTTCCGTTCGTATGTGAAAACCACTGTGCTAGATCAGCTTCATTCATGTCACTGCTTAAACCACATGTCCCAAATTTCTTCATGGCAAGCTGCATGATAGGTGGGTTGCTGACAACATACCAAACAATAGGGATCACAATGTCCCTTAATCCTCCACACCTATTATTGTTTTTTCCTATTGGACCATGCATTGGAAGAACATACTTAGCACCCTTCGGCTGTGGTAAATGGCACCAAAAGCAATATGTATATGCTTCTGGGTACTTGATGACCTTGCGTAATGCTGTCCAGCCCATCAACCAGCTGCGATATATACCATCATTAGGTTTGCAGCCTGTAAATAGAACATGATCGGCTTTCCGATCTACTCCCATCCAAGCCCAGCAGATGCTACACTTGTGTTGCAGACGGCTACACATATTCTCCAAGAGTAAAAACTTATGCTCCTTCAGTTCATCATCACTCTTCTTTTGTGCAACATCCATACGAATTTGAATGGAGGCTTGGCCAGGTGTTCTGACAAGTACAGCTTCCGACGGTCGAGATGCTGGATATTGGAAATGCTGGCTGAACTGATCTGAAGCCGGGAATTTGTGTTGGCGCTTCTTATCTGGTTCCATGGGTAAGGAGTAGCTTTCGTCATGGCTGCGTTTGAGTGACTGATTAGAGGGATTAGACACATTTCGGATAAGTGATAAAATTCCTGTAGCAGGTGGTGCTGGAGATTTAGATGAAGTAAGTAAGGCCGACATTGATGCTGTGGTCCTGCCAGATGATGAGGCTGGTTGAGTTGGAGCCAGAAAGCCATGCACATTGTCATCATATTGATCCATATCTATGTATGTCATATCATTATCTCCATAGACCATGTCATAATCATCTTCAGATAATGGTGTAGCAGGAATGGCTGGTTCAGATATACACATCTTGCTAATTCCAAGAATATGTTTAAGAATATGGTGTGCAGAATCACAGCGAAAGCATGGTTGAGCATCAATAAACAAGTCTTTCAGCTTTCTGCAGTCAATTGAATGACCATTGAACGTTAGAGACATGTGATGATGCAGGCAGTCTGCATTAGATGGTGATATGAATGCATTGGTTTCCTTTACGCATTGCAGATCATTGATATCAGTTGGAGGCTTGATATATTCATGATTTTGCATAGTAACAATAATGGCCAAAGCAGGATCAACACCACGGCCACCTCGGCCAGCTCCTTGAAAGATATTGTAAAGCGAAAATAGTGACCCAGCAGTAACAACAGCACCAACTTTAGGGTGATCAACTCCGTGAATCATACCAGTAGTTGCCACAATCCACTGAGAAGGTGGACTTTGTGTACTGTTGGAATCCATCCACCTAAGTTCGTTATCTAGCTTGACCTCATCTGGTAAATCAGAGTGAGAAAGACAGTTATCTAGATGTTTGGCTATAGCACCACATGTAAGTTTAGTTTCAGCAAAGATGATCCCCTTCTGGTCTGAACGAAGGAACTTTCTGGACAGATATCGAGCGACTTGCACAATGAAGGCTACCAGTGGTGTAGTTCGTGTATCAATAGTGACCTTCATATATCTTAAACGTGGCTGATATACCGGTGCGCGGATTACTGTTGTATGTGGCTGAGCACCAAGCATATTCAGCATAATACCTGTCTTCGTAACAGGTAAAGAAGCTGTCAGATATATCTTCTGAATTGGGTAATTTTCCAATTTGCTGAGTT
This sequence comes from Cyathus pygmaeus, assembly GCA_036937155.1. Lineage (NCBI taxonomy): Eukaryota > Fungi > Basidiomycota > Agaricomycetes > Agaricales > Nidulariaceae > Cyathus > Cyathus pygmaeus. Next base: position 10,428 of record JASFCZ010000076.1, read on the forward strand.
TAGTGAAGTGCTGTCGAAATCCAACTTGTGTCATAACTTGATGAGTTTCATCAACCACCAAACGAATGAGACGATCACTTTGCTCAGCATATAAACTGTGACGGATTCTATAAGTTGATGGCAATATATAATCGAGATTCACTAACATTTCGAAAGCTGACGATGATACTGTTTCTAATGCAACCAATAGCAAGTTTGCATCACCAACATAGGCATTCTTGCTTGTAAAATGCTTGACATTCAAACCAAAGGCTTTCGCTTTTCGGAGTTGATCATGAAGTAGGGCTTGGTTTGGAACAACAACAACTGTTAGCTTGTCATGTTTACTTTCCTTCAATGCTGGCAACAGATATGTCAAACTTTTGCCACCTCCTGTTGGTAATATGCCAACAAAGCTATGCTGATTTGCTAGAGAGGCCTCGACAATGTGACGTTGATGTGTTGAACGGAATGTTGCAGAGTTATTATTGAATAAACACCTTAGCAAATCCAGTGAATAGCCAGGTCCATCCACTGTAAATGTTGGTACATCATGATTTGCTGGCAATATTGGATTGTCTAGTGATATAATATAAGTGAAAACATGATATAAAATAAACTTGGAATAGCATACCAGAGGGTTCATTATCCGATGGGAATGCATGTGTCTCTCGAACAGAAGCATTGTCATAAGAAGGTCCATTAGATGTAAGAAGGAGTTGTTGTCCATTCTTAATCATTGCTTCAGCAATAGAATTTTTAACTTCATTCATTATATCAGCCTTTGAAGAAGCCAGAAGTTGAGTTACAGATCCCTGGAAGTTTAGAAACATTTGACTAAATGCATTCATATCAATCCCAGAAGTGGGTGAAACTATTTCCCTGTTTGTCTTGATGGTAGGAGCAATACCACGTAGAGCCTCGTATTGTAGTTTCTTCCGAACAACAAATGGAACCAATGGGGGTAATCCAGGTGCGAATCCTAGTACGTGAGCCCACGCATCCGAGGCCGCTTCCCAGTCCAGTAAGGCATCGCTAGACATTGAGGGTAGATGATTCACCTCAGCTGCATACATCTGCCGTTCCACTGCTAGTGTATGTCCTCTCTGTTTCGCCAGCATGTCATCATCAGCATTGAAAGCCTTATGAACAAAGTCATTCCCAAGATATATTCGACCAAGCTCGACATTGAGCTGGCGAAAATTCCGAAGACCAGCATTTTCAAGCTTGCAGTACTGAGACATAGCAGATTCCAACTGAGAGCTGAATCGTTCGGAGGTTACCAGCTGACCTTCTTGAACCCAGAGATATTCTCTGTAATGGTGGGCCGACTCTTCACCATATGCAATGCATGCCAAATGTCGTTCCATGGGGCGAATAGCAATAATGAATTTGAGAAGTTGGTTGCAGAGTCGGGGGTGCGCTTTTTGTACGATGAATGATTCATGATGCATCTGGTTCTCGTTTTTGACTCGACGTGTAACAAGGTATAGTTTGTCAAGACTGACAAATACCGTTCTTGGGCGGAGAGAGTTCACTATCTTGTGTTCCACGAATTCAGTGCCACGAGGATCAGGTCCACATGTGGAGTAAGCAACAATAGATAGCAGCTTGTTAATGTTTGATGTCATCTCGAGTATTTTAAACACTGAATCCATATTCCAGATTGGTTTGTTGTCCATGCTAACCCGCATGAGCTGAAGAGAGTTATCTCTAAGTAAAATGCTGATAAGTTGATCTTCCTGAGAGACAAGCTTGCTGATATCACTGAAATATCCATCGCCTCTAGCAGTACTGCTCCAATCCTCGACTGCATTATCCATTACTTGTAGATCAATATCATGGCCATGGAATAGCTCCTGAATGTGTAGATCAATATCATCAAAGATATCATGTAGGCCTTTGACATAGTCTGGAACAACCATTAATGTGTTCTTGTATGTGATACGTCGACCCTCATTATCTACTTTGCATGCAGGGGGAGCCACAGTACGTCGAACCAAGGTGGTGACATACTTGGTATAATCATTGGCAACATTGAAGGTGGAATGTGATGTTCGGGAAAGGTTTTTTGCAGCGTAATGCAATAGTGACCTGTTTTTGTCATTAGGGAATAAACAAATTGTGATAGAGATGATTACTGACTGATCAACACTGTTATTAAACTCCTTGCGATGTCTGCATGCCTCATACCATGTACTGATACGGCAGATGTATTTGGTTTTGGAAAAGAAACCAGTAACAAGATTTGGTGGTAGAAATGTACCATCTTCTCTTACAGCCATCAAAGCAAAAGCACATTCAATGACATGATTGAACTTATTTCCAGTGTTTTGTTCGTCTTCCTCATCTTCCTCTGCAAAAGTACTAAAGAAAGAGTAAACAAGATTGTGTAGCTCGTTCAAAGCATTTGATGGTGTTGGCTGTATAAGTACTCTCTGAAGGTTACATCCCCAAATGTGTTCCTGTGAAGAAAATGGCCAGCAGTATTCGATATCTTTATCAAACATCATTCTGATAGCACAGACAATAATTTGGGCTAAAAACCGAGCATATTCCTTAAAACTTGAATCTTTGTCTAGTTTTCGAAACACTTCGCCATCATTTTCTTCGCTATAATTGTAATGCAATTTAGGAATAGGTGAAATTAGAATGGAACATAACATACATTGGATACTTTTTGAGAGCCTTTCGTGCAGTATATGATGCATTGCTGACATCTTCACTAGTTTTCTTTATATATACATATGCAAGTTCAGCAATTTCGGCAAGAGGATTGAAAGAGTTTTTTGGATGCTGCGGAAGAGCTAGAAGTGCCATAATCTTGGTAATCATCTTCCGATCACTTGTCCATCTCAGCAAATGAGTATCCCAGTTGACAGTCCGCAGCATAAGAGGGCGCTGAACATCCTCAGTTGGGCCCGGTAAAGTATTCGTGTCATGTAAAGTTGGTTTGATATGTGTCAGGAACAGTGTAACGGGATCGTTAGTAGTTGTAGCTGGTGATGGAGGAGTAACTTGGAAGTATCGCAAAGGAAGTGGATCAAAAAATGTTTGGACATAACCCTGACCATGAGCAGATGATAATGTAAGATCACGGCGTTCATTCTCTTCATGAGAGTTGTAGAAGTGGTGGCGGAATGCATTATATGTTAGAGCTCCATAAAGACAACCACGAATCCGGCAGCAGTACTTTGTGGAATGCACTCGAATTCCATCAACGGCATTTACCACTGTAGAAAAAACTGGAATATCAGTTCCAGTAATAATGTCATGTTCGGTAACCACTTCAGTGAGTTGATCTTTCTCGGCTTGTGTGAAGTGCACATTGTGACTTTTTAAATGACCTACAACAGAGTCTGGTGTCCATGCCCCTTGACAGGTGGAACAGAGGAGCAACCGCAGGGCAGAGTGGATCCGGAGGTTTTTGGATGACAACCATAAAAACCAATGATGTTGCTATATATATCAATGTCATTGTCAAGGCTTGAGGTGGAGTCCAGAGGTGATGGATATACAGAAAGATTTTTGGTTGTATTGATTGACTCAACGTCAATGTTTTCGTCAGTATACAAAGTGGACTGCAGACATGATGGTTCGACAGGGAGAATTTTAGTTGCATTGTTTGTCTCAACATCTTCAACTGCTGGAGTAACAGTTGATACTGGTGGAGACAGGATATTGCTGATAGAGAGTGCAGAGGCTGGCAGATTGTTTTTAGGGTCTGGAGCAGGGAAAGAGCGCAGATGTGTAAACTGAAAGTCTCTTCCGCGATTGCTAAAGTGCTTTTTTTTGACATGGAGCACCATACTGCTAACTGTAGTCAATGAGAACATTATATTCACTTCAGCACATAAAGAGCAGGTAATGTGACCCAAAGGCGAGTCCCGGTTCATGGTAAGTTTGGTCTGACCTAATGATGATAAGCATGTAAGCAATAATTCTAATGCCATGCATAGATAAGTAGCAACATTCCTCGATATATTATAGTTTCTGCACTATGACGATTGCGAATATGTGTTTTGAGTGCATTTTGGTTACAGTAAGATATGAACAATTCATCTTGACAGAAGGGGCAGGTAATAGAGCTAACAAATAATCATATGATAGTGAAATATGGTGGAACAGTAAGAACATACCTCATTTTGTGATATTTGAATTTATTGAATTAATAGGTTCGATGGTAGTGGTAAGAGATTAAGGAGCAAAGGACTGAAAATCAGATCAGAATACTAATTGTACCAAATATGTACAAGTAAGTACAAACAGCAGAAGGGACACCTTCTGGTATTTGTCTAAATCCTTATAACTAAACATTATGTAATTCCAACAACCAATATCCAACCTACATGCTCCCTCTCAATCCCGCAGAAACATACAAGTATGCAATACAACTTTCATTAGTAGTTGGTGGTATTCATTGGTGGTTTGAACTCAAACTTTTCATCCCAGTTTTCAGATGGGACTATGAGTGGTAAAGACAAAACACATCCAATGAGCTAATATATTATACAAAGGACATGTAATTAACTCACCTTAACTCACCCATCATCCATCACTGCATTACAGATACCATACACTCGTGCAGTGCATTGATGGAGTACAATAAGCCAGACATAGTGAACTTGTCGAAGGTCCAGGAGCAAGCACTTATATAGTGGAGGAAATGACATGGAAACATCTGGTATCTAATCACACGCCACCCCTTAGATCAACACCACACATTGATGGACCTCTCTTGGACCTCTCTTCTTGTCATCCTCTAAAATGAGCACATCTACTCATGAGTCATCCAATACATCTCACATTTCCCACCTTGTTCTTCACATTGTTTCAATGCTCCCATCACCACTTACCTACCCAATCCCTTCCCAGTCCTTTCCCGTTGTTCCCCTCTTGTCTGTCTGCCCTCAGCTCCTCGCTCATGGCCACGATATCGACCACTACCACAGCCACCTCACCACATCCATGACAGCTTCAACCACCCCACGACGACCACACCACATCAAACACGACCACCATTCCCCATTGCTACACCCGCCTGCTCGTTCTCGGCCACGACAGACACCGATAGACACGGCGGCTACTACAACACATCCGTGCCCATGTACATCTGCACGTACTCTGGCGAGTGCACAGATTACATTCGTGTAACATACTAACATTCATCACAGCTATCTTTGTTGCCTTCTGCCCTCAACCGCGCTCGCTGCCCACGGTTTGCACATCATGTCAACTCCCCGGACCTCGTCATGTCACTGTGCCACCTCCACCTCCTCGACATGCACGTACACGCCCTCTAGCCATTGTTCCATGCGTGTACTCGATGCCCTGTGGCTTTCATGCCGTGTCGACAGCTAGTCCCCACCACGGTGCCAACTTCACCTCCCCGACACATGCCTCGGCCGCCATAGTTTATGCATGTCGCTTTTATGTGATACTTTCAGCCTCGCACTCAGTGGATTGAAGTATGATAGGGCAAAGGGTATTGGATGGGGTTACAACTATTCTATGGTAAGTGTTCTTATCCTTTCCTGCTCCCTATCCTGATTCAACTGCTCCTTCTCCTTTCTCTTCTATTTGTCCATCTTTTCCTCCTGATCATGTTCCTTCCCTCTACTTCTTGTTCCTTTTCTCACTGACTCTTCTACTTATCCCTGCTTCTTATTATTCCCTACTGCTCATCTCCTGTTCCCTCTTCTGCTCCCTCTGTTACTGTGTCTCCTCCTGTTCCCTGTCCTGCTCTCTCTCTTACTCTTAGTATCTCTCCATGTTCTGTACCATAAGCTTGTATATGTAGCACTTAGGGAATGGCATGGGTAACCTGCGGGTATCTCAAGCCTCACCCGTACCCGCACCCGCCCAAACCCGTACCCGTGCACCCGCAGGTACAATTGGTAGCGGGTACTGCAGGCTGCGGGTCACCCTCAGTAAATACGATAAGTCGGGTAATACTCACGGTTTGGTCATCAGATGGTCGCAATTGACCATCACATTGCTAATGTGCATAATTTCTGCCAAAAATTCGACCAAACATTGACCAATGGTTTGTATTGCAAGGTCAGGGTCATTCAGGCACATACAGGAGCTGGTCAGCACAAGATCAGTAGATGGACATCACATAGTCAATGTGCAGTTACTTGGTGGTCAATTGATCAAAGCCTCAAATTTGCTCAAATCATTCAATTTCTCGTGGATGTAATGCAATAGTATCATTTATTGAATAATCTACTACTACTACTACTATGTATATAGTACTGAGTGGAATTTGCCTCGTACCTCTATCTGCTCTCCCCTTCACATCTCCAATCTCAACCAACCAGTTCTTAAATGCCCATATTTCAAAGCAGTCCTCCACATCTGCCTCACTACCTTGGGTCCTCAAGAATGAATGCAGGTGGTGGCGAACTATAGAAATCTACTCAATAGGTTGTTAGTGACATGAACAATTGGGGAGGGGAGGAGACATACGTGGAGGATTTCATAGAATGGTGTTCCATATGTGTCATCCTACCCAAACATCGATGAATAGTACCAATCATTGGAAGATGTGAACTATGCTGCGTTGGAGGGTTGGGCGAAATTCAATTGTGGATCTAAGCCATGAGGAGTCAGCACCCAGCACAGTAAGAAACTGAGAAACGTACCAAAGCAGACAGATCACTCCGGAAGGCCAAAAGTAACATGCATTCCCCACTGACATCTGAACTTTCGAAGTCGTTGAGATAGCAACGAGGATTCAGAAGGGGAACATCCCTCGCCTAATGATCAATGTTTCTGTTATGAGAGAAGGTAAGGAAAGGTGAAAAAAAACGCACCAGATACCACATGGCCTCAGACCCGCATTTTGGATGAGGGTTTGCAGCCTTACGGAGCAATTACGGGGAGCAAACGGCCTGAATACCTATAAGACCCTGGCAGGTAGCAATTGCATTGGACGTGCGTAACATAAGTTTTGAGATATCAGATAGTTGGAAGTAGGGGAATTGAAGGTGGAGGAAGGGAAGTTAAAGTTGAAAAAGTTGAACACAGTCGGTTTCAAATTCAACATGTGTCACATGATCGTCTGAGCGAGCGGAGTTTGGAATGACTTGAGCAGAAACAGAAATAAAATGCCAAGTCGCAGATTCGCACGCAAGCTTCAAGCACTTCGATAATTTAATGCCAATCGCTCCGTGTAATGAAAAATATGTCTGGCGACTAGGGAAAGACCATGAAATTACCAAATACTGGGTGACTTCCCGCTGCGTTTAGAATCGCAGAATATTTTCCAAACCTTAAGTGAGCGGTGCTCGGGTAATTTG
>JASFCZ010000077.1:0-17692 GCA_036937155.1 Cyathus pygmaeus
GCGAAAATGGGCAGAATCGGGCAAGCCCAATTTCGCCCATTTCCGCCCATTTCCGCCAGACGGACTTTTCACTGGGGATCATACGTCGCCAACGCTCCTCAGTGTTACTGGAGGAGGTTCTCACCTCTTCCCGTCCTCTCCAGTCCCTCGTTCAACCTCGTAATGCATCTATACCATCTCGGTACCCCACGCCCGTATCCGTATATGCTACTTCCACAAGGCATCATGCTTTCCCCTCTTTTTCAAGCCCCGTCGCAACTCACTACTCGCTCTTGTGCTCCCTCGCCTCAAACTCTGGTCAGAAGCTCTGGACATATTCATCCTCACGATCTCCTCTTGCGCCGCCTTAAACCAGCTATGCCGAGCGCGATACACAAGGAGGAAAGAGACCTGATTCAGACTCTCCTGCTCAACGCCTATGTGCAGCTATGCTCGCATTGTGCGTTCTCTTATTCCATCGGTCTCAGCCGTGTCTTATGATTACTACTTAGATGCCCATCCAGGCGTTCAAGCTCTTGAAGTTGGGCTGTCGATTCTCATCAACGTAATACTGAACCATGACATCGAACACGCTCGATCGAAGGATCCACCATGCATGCCGTGCCTTGATACACTTTCTCGAACCACAGTAAGTAAGTACTCCTTCCTTTCAGCATTACCCGCTTCTTTGAACTGACAGTAATCAGCAGCACATCCCCGGGCTTCATAAGTCTCATCCAAGCATAACCACAGTGCCGAACACGCTCGACAACGGCCACACGCCTGTCTTTCCTAGCCCCACCAGCTGCCGACGTCAACAACACAGCTCACCCGCTTTCTTGGCCCTCGAATACGCTCCGTGCACGCTTCGACCGCAGCAGGCGTCAAGAAGCATCGCTGGCCGGATATTCACGGGGCGTCGATATGGGGAGCAGGTGGAAAATTGGTCGACAGGACTCGGAGTTGGAGAGGCAAAGGAACGTGGATGTGATATGCGCTCGCCGAGAGTCTGGGGAGGGATAAGGGTAGCTTCAGATGGAGGGTCAGTGCGGGGATGAAATCACAGAATTGGATAAGGAGGGGTATGGACGCCTTCAGCGACGGAGAGGACTACTTGCCACTGTTTCTGGCCGACGAAACGCTCGGTCGTGCAGCAGGGAGTTAGTGTGGAGATAACGCCCTTCCTGTTCTTCAATGCCTCGACCTACTTCCTCGAAGCCCAGCACGCCCTTCCCCTCCAAAATCCACGATATACGTTCAACTATTCCATGTCGCCCTTTTCGCGCATGAATCCCAGCTACTTTCGCAAGCCTTTCATCCCTTTTATGCTTCCTTTTCTGATCCTTCGGTCTAGTGGACGCTCGGGCTCAAGAACATTAGCTCCTCAAACTATGGCCTGCTCTCTTACTGGTGTTTCTATACGAGTACCGTGGCGCGTCCATCGCTCACGACCAGATTACACATCGTCCCATCTTCTGTTTACTTACTCCAAGAATATCTGGTCCTCCGCGTGCCAGCTCGTCCACGCTGGTCCACGTCCTTCTTAGGCTAGTGCCTGGGCACGCTTGGCCCTGGTCAGTATCAACCACGTCGTCATCATAGACATCGCCATTACCACCACACACTTGCCCTGCTACAGACCTATGTTACGCGACTGCATGTACGGTTTGTACTTCACTGGCACATCCACCATCCGCTTTTCAACCAGAGGAGCGAACGACCAACCTTGACAATATGAACTTTAGGCCCGATTTGCGCGGTATGACCTCTAGCTTTCGAGGTCTAGGATCACGAGCGTTTCCGTGCAGAAGGGCTGGATGTTACGTTGGGCGCTGTACCGGTGGAGGTGGGGGAGATGGAGGTGGGAGGATAAGAGGTGGTATATGGGCTAGGTGACTGGGGGTGTCGATATTCAGAAGAGCTACGGTATGGCTATACTAAGGAAACAATAGTACGTTATTCTCCCCTCGTCTGCTTATTGCTACTCGTGCTTATTGACGATAGTTTCCCAGCTTCCAGGTTATCAAGCTGGGCCTCACCTTGCTATCGTCACACAGCCGAGATCCCCGAGGACGAGTGTCGCCTCGCTCTTGGAGCGGGTGCATCTTCAATGCCCTTGCTAGGTGAAGACAGGGGCCCGGGGATGGTTGGGAACATGATTTTTTCCACCTCTCTGCGTCATTCAACGATCCCCACGCTCCCAGCTTCCCCAGTACTCCTATGGCTCCTGGTCTCAGCAGCCAGCTGGCTCTCAATTGTTAATGAGAGGATGGGATCTACGGGCGTCTTTGTATGCTATCGGAAGAGCATATCGGCGCTGGAGGTATGTGGGTGACTGCAAAGGATGACAATTAGGAATCGTATGTTCCAGGTGGGGATAAGCGTGGGGTTACCGTGGGGATGGAGGTCAGGGACAAATGTACGCTGGGCTGGTCCAATGCGAGGAGGTGGGCTGTAAGTTAATATGTGATAGGGCGTGAAGCCAGGGCTTGGCAGTGCAAAGTTGTTACATTTACTAATACAGTTTACCGTTGACTTGGACTCATACATTCTGTTATTGAGGTTTAAGTATTCTGTGTTCTATTGACGGTTCTGACAAGCTTGAAATTGGAGAATAGCTTAAGCGTAACGCGTTACGTTGTGTCACACATCATCGAAGGGACGACCATTACAGATAGCTCTTCTCCTTGCAATCTCCTTGCTTTCTCCTTGCGACCAGCGGGTACTACCCACCCAGCCATATCCCTTTCAAGATGATCAATTTGGTCCAGACACATGGCGGCAGCAGAGTTTCGTCAATATAATGGTGGAACCGTCTGGAACGACGCGTTAGATGACGAGGTGAAGGAATGAGCAAAACTTGGAAGGACGCATGAACATTGAAAGATACAAGATCTCTCTTGCTTGAGAACGGACATCTTAAGTGACTACCTAGCGCTTCGCTGCCTCGTATCCCGCTCACTAATCTCCCTGACTTCGAGGCAATTTAGCTCTTGAATTCTGGTTGTAGACCCTCGAAAATGAATCCTTCATCTTGCTGGTCGTGTATGGCGGGAGTGCACTTTCTACTTCCAAGGTTCCCTCATAATCCCGTGTCTCGAGTCCTATGACTACCAGCTCACACAATGGCCGCAACGTCGAACGCGCTTGCAGTCCTACCACGCCTAAACGGCCCAGCTCAGGACTTCTAGCCCACCTCGACGAGCAGCCTGGCGTCGATGGAGCGTTGGTTTGGCAGGATGTGGACTAGGTCCTCGGCACGGTTCGGAGTTGTGTGGGGGAGAGGGAGTGTTCTGGGCATCGTTTGTTGGTCTGTCCTCGTTGATTTTGGACTGGGACATGCTGTGAGGAGGGACACGGGCACCATTATAGAGAACACGCTTCGACGCCGGGGCTACGTCACCCTTCCAACTCACTGTTGTACTTTGCCCTCATCGACCATTCTTCCTTACATCGCTGTCCCCCCGAGCTTTTCAGTCTCTCGAACGAATACCCCAATTCTATCACACACATCACTTACTATCGCCTGCATGCGTAGCTTCCCTGTCATTTCCTAGCCTCACTTATCACCCGCCAACCTCGCTCCTTCTGCCTTCCGGTAGTGCAACCGTCGAATTCGAGTTGCAACCATCATTCATGTTCCTAGTCGTGAAGAATAGGAGGAGCGCACAAATTTCATTCCCTAGGCCTCCGATTCTCGAGCCCCGTCTTACACACCAACGTCGGGCACATGCCTAGCTCTATCTACCAACCACTCACTCGCGAATCCACAATTCTTATAGTGAACATCTTTCATTTCCTGAACGACTTCAGCCAACCGCAAGAGCTGCAACGAGGAAGAGATGGTACGGAATGACGGGAGTTGTGCGGGGGTAATGGAACGTTCGAGGCCGTCTATCCTTCTCGTTGCTGCTGTGAGGAGGGAATAGCGTCCACAGCGAGGTAGAGCTTCGAACACGCGTGCCGTTCTGGGCTACCAATGAATAGCCCATTCTCGATATAGTTCCCATCGCCCGTATCCCGAAGCCGCCTTCTCAGTTCTGTCCTCCCCAGGTCCATCCATCGTCAACGCTTCAGCGCTCTCGCCTCCTCATACCACGTTCCACCTTTCTCCACAATCACACGCGTTCATCGCTCAACGTAGAGCTGAACACTTTCACCTCTTAGCCTTAGCTATGACGTGTACCATCGCCTTCAGCAATACATCTCTTCGGACTTTCGACCTGAGGAGAGAACGACAGCGTGAACTTGCCAATAGGAGCAGGAACCCTCTAAGCTCTGAAAGCTTGTATGTTACGCTGCTCGTAGTACCATGGGGGGGTAGGTCCGCTAGGAGGATAAGCCGATATGTGGTTGCGGGTCTCGATGTCTGGATGAGCTCTGACTGCAGCTATGTAAACTGCTATGGTACGTCGATGACTTCATTCTATAAATACCAGTGCTTGTACTCAATATAGTTATTGTTGCCAGGATCCATGAATCTTACATCGATTGTCAAGTTCGTACAGGGACACTGCGAACCTTAGACGAGGTTCCACACCTCCATGCTGTTGAACTACGCAATTCTACGATCACGCGTGTCTCGCCTCGCAATAAGCTGGATGAGATATGACTGCGGCTATGGGACGTCAGTTGTAGGTCACATCATCGTTAATCGCTACCAGGCTGCACACCTCATGCATGCACTGTCTCGATACAGACACCAAATCTCAGACAAGGTTCCTCACCTGAATGTCGTTGCACAATGATCACGCGTGTGGCGGCGCGTCTCGCCTCGCTGTAAGATCGTGTCGTGACTCGTATGCGGAGACATTTTTAATGTCCTTATCTCGGGAATTAACGAACCCAAATCAAGAATGTAGAGTACAACATCCACACCGATCAAGACACGTTTCACATCCCCTGGCGGTACTACCTCTCAACATCTTGTCACTCAATCGGATCGTCGGATTAACGGCACACCATGGCCATCTCTTGCTATAGGAAGAGGCTATGGATGAAGGTACCAGACTTAGTGGGGGAGGAGCTGGATGGAGATGATGTTCGGAGGATATCATCATGATTGCACGTCTGGAGAGGTTCTTTATGAACCCCTATTGGCGTCGAGGGTAGATTGCATGAATGAAGCAGAATGTCATCGAACGACGTGGGGGAGTGTTATATTTAGATACGTAGCTTGTACCAAACGTTTGGTACAAAGATTCCGAAATAAAGTGACTTGTCAGATGGAAGGTGTTATATCACACCGTAGGTCCGTACACGCTTTGAACACGTTCAATCAGTTATAAAAGGATGTAACGCCCCACTATGTCCTAACCATCTCTTCTCAGAACCTTCCACCATCTCGATCAGTACTTCGCAGAAAACATGCCCATCCTTCAAGGCGCCAATAATTTTTCAGTCAGGGATATGTACAATTACGACTATAGTCGAACCGGTGGCAAATCAGGTTGGTAATTCATTGTTTGAGCGGCACGAGATGCGCTAACAGAAAGTCATAGGATTAAATCTGCTATATCAAGCTGCTTGTATTAAAGCTGGCCATCAGGCGAATGATAATTTAGACTATCCTAAATGCCATGAAGATACCAGGAAGGCTGTCATCAAAGATATAATGAGCTGGGTCGATTCGATGAATCCAAAGGAAAAAATTATGTGGATGAAAGGGCCAGCTGGTGCTGGGAAGTCCGTTATTGCTCGAACAGTCGCTGAAAGGTGTGACGAAGAAAATAAATTGTTGTCGAGCTTTTTCTTTTCGCGGACAGCTGGGAATGGACGAGACGATGGAAATAAGCTGGTTCCTACCATTGCGTATGACCTCGCGGTCAAAATTCCGCATGCAAAAGAAACAATAAATAAAATGCTTGAGGATAACCCAGCAATATTGCAATATTCTATGGAGGTACAAATTAAAAACCTGATTGTTCAACCATTACAAGGTGCCATAGAGTGTTGCGGAATGTCTACTACATTGCCATTTCTTGTTATCATTGATGGTTTGGATGAGTGCAAAGAAACAAAAGCACAATCAAATATTGTACAAGTCATAGCAAAAACTCTTACACATCTCCCATTACATCTGAAGTTTCTCATAGTGAGCCGGCCTGAAGCAGAAATCAGGAAAGCATTCAATGTGCCACTGGTTTATGATATATGCAATCAGCTTTCTCTCAATGAAAAATACAACCCAGATGAGGATATTGAGACATACCTGAAAAGTGTATTTAACACACTTAAACGGACACATACTCTGGCAGGAAGTACACTTAATGATCCTAACTGGCCATCACTATTTTACATTGAAATACTGGTTGATAGGTCATCTGGCCAGTTTATCTATGCATCAACTGTTATGAAGTACTTGGCTGATGACAGACATGATCCCATGGAAGGTCTCCAGAGTATTATACACATGACTGATTCAGGGCCATCTGGGGACTTTCCCTATACCCAACTAGATGCACTCTACATTCACATACTTTCTGAAGCAACTCAAAAAGCAAAAAAACCCACCTTAATTTGTCAGATACTAGAAGTACATGTTATAGTACACAATGATGAACCTATTTTGTACAACACTGCAACTCTTGCATCATTTCTTGGTTGTAAGAAAAATGCAGTAGATCTTGCAGTGGTTGATCTTCGATCCATTATCCATATACCGAGTCTATTAGATCCATTAGACTCGATGAGGTTCTTTCATGCATCATTTAAAGACTTCTTAAGTGACATATCCCGATCAAAGAAATTCTTTATTCATGAGGAAAAAGGACATACTCATCTCGCTCATAATTGTTTATCAAGAATTCACAACATAATTGACAAACTTGACACCTTGAGTGAATCAGAGGAAATTCTTGTAAGGGTGTCAAAGTATGTTTTTTCGAACTACTTTTGGCACTTATATGTGAGCGGCTTTGAAGATGAACTTCTATATGAACTGAGAAAGCCGGGTGTGTTAGCACAGATATCACAGGTAATGGTGTCAAATTTGCCAAACATAATGGATTTTAAAGAAGAGAGTTTCACACCTTTTTTTCAATGGACTTTTAATTGTATGCTGGCACCCCTGTTCAAAATGAGTTGGTCATCTGAAGGAGTAAGTAAATCTTTATTTACATGCCCTAATACTTGCTTAACTGCTTACCCATAGCAAATCACAATGTCCCCACATATGGACAAGATTCAAGATGTGTGCAACTACATTCAAGAAGTTGTGGAAACGAGATTGTACACACTCCTGGACACAATTAGTGATTTCGAAATGGTAAATTTTGTAAACAATGCAGCCATTGGAAAGCCCATTAAGGAACTTCATGATATGCATCTTGTCAGTGCAAGCTACATGGTAAAATTGATGGAGAGCCCGGTGAAAGGACAAGAGATATGGTTCAGTCCGCAAAAAAATGAAGATATATTCCGCAGGCAGTTCTATAAGATATGCCAAAGTATAGAGAAGTAAGTTTGAACACTTATCCTATTTCTTCATCTTCTTGCTAAATAAGTTTTAGAAATGAATTGATATTCTTGGATGCTACACACCTTACATGTGCTTCCCTATATTTTCTCAAACAGATTACACCATCTTACAGCTTCGGGATGTTTCTTCAAGAGTCCTTACTGATGTGGGAGAGACTTATACAGCTACATATTCAGCACTCTGATGAAGGCAAGGCGGAGTCAGAGATCTATATTCTGGAGACATATAATTTGCATATGTTCAAATATGGTGAGGGAAGAGAATGTATAAAAGAATTCAGTGTAACCGAACTAAAGAGGTGTATTGACACAAAGATACAGGTGTGTGGTTTCTTGAATCTTGATATCTCGATAAACATCAAAGCTCAATATGAGTCTGTCAGGAATGTGGTGTTCCTGAGACAGATCTGCAGGAGAGGATACTCCGGAACCCAACTCTCTTGACTGAACCAAGACCCCGGGCCAGATCCCTGGATGAAACACAATTTGCCGCTGGAGTATTGGAGCACGAGGTTCATCCTGCCAGTGCTGGCAACCTGGAAAGCGGACTGGAAACATATATCGGAGGCATAGTTTTAAATGACGTAAACTACATTAGTCCTCCACCGCAGACAGACATCGGTGTTCGTGACGAGAATGTACAGAACAAACCAAAGGACCTTCCACCCTCGCAGTCACCAAATACTCGGAAAGTCAAACAATGGAGAGCGTGGTGGAAGTCGAAGATGGAGAATTTGAAGCAGAAGTTCCATTAGTCGCCGATATGGTATTGGAACATGAGGTGTGTTACACTCTGATTGCATCGAAACAATTATTTAGTACTGCTAGTGTAAGTATTGGTTACACGTCAGAGTTAGTTATTCCACGGGCTCACACAAGGCTCACATGTGAATCTCCTTCTTTCTTGTTTTCCCTATGTCTGATGGTATAAATTACATGTGCATTTCACATGCTCACTGAGTTTAACCGCGGACCGTCTCAAGATTTGTATGTAGACCTTTCGAGTATGTATATTCAATTAGGGATGCAATACATTGTATTATTACTAGTTTGACACCTCTTCGAAAACTGTACGCCGCGCACTAAAGTCTAATTAGTAAGACGTCTATTATCGCTCGCCTTCAACGCAGTGTAGTAAGAACTGTAGAATCTAAACCTGCGGGTGACTAACAGAAATGTAGAACAAGTGGTGATACTTGACTTTTGAGCAGGATGCTGGGATCTTGTTCGACCTATGTTCTATCGTGAAAAGAGAATTGTAGTAGTATGGAAGTGAGAACAGGGTATTCCTGAGGACGGTAATGTCGGTGAATCCCAGCCTAAATTCCTGACGTGACGAGATTGAGACGTGTATTTAAGTGCACTGAAGAGAGGAGATGCTTCAATTGGGAGACGCGTTTGTTACCATGTCTGTCATCTGAGAACTTATACATACTATGTTTGGGCGGGGTCCGTCGGACAATGAACATTTGAGTGATGCCATCATTTGGAGGTCGAACCCATGCAGCCGTTTGTTCTCAACTGACAACTTGTTCTCCTCTATCATTCAATCGTCGTTCGCAATCCATACGTTCTCTCAAGATGCTCGAAACTCTTTCTCTTATTTTCACCGTTCTCATAAGGCGAGGCGAGACAGACGCTCAAGACTGGTCTGACGACCACCCTCAAGCTCCGAACTTTCCTTGTTCTGAGCAACCTCGTACCGCACCCGTATGGTGCAGCTGGCCCTCGATGATACTCAATGAAATGTACGCTAGCTGGTCCCTCACGAAACCTTGCATTATCATCCACCTCATCACCATCGATCACTACTTGCCAGCCACGAAACGTACGTCCTCATATCGAAAGATGTGTCCCATCCCTATGTGCATATCAGTCGCATATCAACCCCGTCGTCCTCCACACTCCTACCTCCAGCTACACACCCTCATCCTTCCCAGCCGGCCAAGCATCCTGGATGACACTACTTCTGGGTGAAGCTGCGTGCGAAGACGCTCCTCTAACTCAAAGAGTTTCGCGGTTCTCCGACTTTCTTTCAGAGGGGACAGCGACTCTTCTCCCGTGCGGCTACCCATCGAGAGTCAGATGTGTACGATCTCGAGGGATAGTACTAGGTACTCAAGTCCTTATTGCAGAACACCATGTTGCCGAATGGCTCGCCTCGTTCGATGTTGCACCTGCACGTGTCGTATGTTCATGTTACCACCAACGCGATGTTGGATTACCGTGGTTCTCAGATTCATGGCTCCGTTCTGTCACTTCTACTTCACGCGTACAGTGTACACGCTCTGGCGTAACAACTATCACAAGCATAATCGAGCTCGGGAATACTGGATTAACGCTCTTTGGGGCTGGGGAGGAGGAAGACGCGTAGCCTGAAAGTTGGAGGGATCCCTTCAAGTGTTTGTGTTGGATGATGAGAGGGTGTTCGCTAGGATGGGGGAGGACAGTGGAGAACGATATCCTGCTTGTGGACCGCGCAATGGTACGTTCGCCGTTATGCCACGTCATCACCCGACGTATTAACGATGTCTGATTCTTCGTTACTAGGCTCAGGTCAGTTGACTATTCCGAAAGTTTGAACCATCAACGTTCAACATTCAAGCGCTTTAGCTCTGGCTGTTGCGCGTTACTGTCGAAGGATCACACGTCCTTCCGTCTCGAAGCCATGCACTCTATCAACGCTCACCACCACCACCCGAATCTCAACTCGACGACGACGGAGATACTCACACGACAGACGACTACTCGACCATCCTCAAGCTCCCGACCTTTCTTTGTCGTTGCAAACCACCCTCGTGCTTGCGCAGTACGCAGCAGGCTCTCGACGGGTACGCTGCGTCGTATGCGTCAGTCTTTCGCTCACGAAGCCCCGCTATACCATTCACCTTCATCACCGTCAAATCCCACTCATCAACTGCGGGCCCACATGACAGAGGTGTCCCATCGCGTCATTCGACGTTCCGCATGCTCCGGGCGCACGATGTGCATAACAATCGCCTATGAACCCCGTAGTCCATCCACACGCTACCGCCAGCTACCCACCCCTCGTCCTTCCCTTCCGCTTAAGTGTGCTAAACGATACTACTTCAGAGTGAAGCTCCTTATTTGGCATGCCTCCAGCTATAAACTAGGCATCATCGTCCGTCACAACCACCCGTGTATCTAGATGATGCTATTTCATGATGAAGCTCCTCGTTTGGCGTGAATAGAAAAGCTGCGTGTGAAGACGCTCGTAGACCTCCATGAGTTTCGCAGTTCTCCAAGTTCCTTTCAGGGGGGATAGTGACTCTTCTCCCGCACTGAACGTTAACAACCAAAGCAGGAGCGGGCAGCCAATGTCCAAGCTGCTAAGGACCCTTCTACTGCCAACTGTGTACGGGGTGGTGCATTGTAAGATGATGTATTGAAGCTACGCTTGGGAGGATGGGGGAGCTTTGTGCAAAACATTACCCCACGTGGTATGTTCGACCTGCCGTCACCTCATCATACTAGTATTCACTGACTGTTATTACCAGGATAGCGGGGTTCGGTTACCATGCAACTTATGAGGGTATTCAACTGGAACTTTCGACTGGGTCGCACCTCAAGCGTCAAGTTGTATGGGTACCGATGCGTAGAGGAGCTAGAGAACAGCGATAGTACGTTCTCTATCGACGTTTTAGCCGCCAGTACTATTGCTCACTGTCGTCAATCTATAATAGCTTCCAACGCATTTTGTGCATCGACTGATTTTGCACTGTAGTCCTCAAGCGAGTGTCCTAACCTCTTTGACATTGCACAACCACAAACCTCTATGATCGATGATGAGTGACTCACGTCGCTCTTGAATCGTATCGTATGCGCGGGTGCTTCTTCGTATGAAGGGTGACGAAGATAGGATGCATGCCCGTCGACGTTATCGACGCATTCACCAACAACGCTTCATCTCGATGAGCCACCATCCTGTAACCTGTTGACAGGCCTTATGGCTCGTACACTCATGGGCCCTCATACTATTACAGGTGTATTGACCCGAGTCTTTTAATCATCGTCGGCAACAACTTGGAACCCCACATATCCCCAAGGATGAGCTTGCGACTTACGCACTGCTTGGCGAGCAACCTGTCGATGACGAAGCGTCGGGGGAGGAGGTGGTATGGGTTAGTGGAAGTTGGATAGGGCAAGGGAACGTACGGTCGCTGCTGATGTGACTCTGAGGGGAGAACTCCGAATACGCGTCCAATTCTGGCCTACTTTGCTCGTTCTCGATACATTTTTCAGGACACTTACCCCAGATATGCCTTCTCGGCTTCGCATTGCCTCCATTGGTCGATCTATCGAGACTCAATGCTCATCATACCACGGGCCATCTGTCCCAGCAGGATACCATGCTCGTAATGGGAGGGCGTAAGCTGGGCTTGGGAGTACGTAGGTCCAGTGCACAAGAACACCCTAAGGCTACACGGTACGTTCGACTTGCTGCCATGTCATCATACTAGTATTCACTGATTGTTATTATCAGGCTAGTGTCGATTGGATACTCCCTGAACCTCGTGATGGTATTCTGCTGGAACTTTTGACTCATAGTACACTCTTCGATGACCCCCAGATCACACTTTGCTACCTCCTTCAAAACCACCTTTCGTGCTCATCGACAGCAGGCTCTTGATCGTCACCAACCTCATTTACCTGGTACTTTGGTTGGCCATGGTACGCCAGCTTACGCTAGTCTAGTAACGAATATACTCTTGGAGTCTCGACTCTCGAATTAGCTCAACTTCACCCTACGGTCAGGGGTAAATCTGCGATGATGCTCTCCGGCTACCAAATGCGTGCCAGCACTGCGAGTCTGCGATACAAGGGATCCAGGCCCATGAACAGCAGAAACATGAAATATAACCCTGCTCTCTTTGTACCGCCTTTCGACTCTTAGCCGATATGTATCAGCCAGTCTACCGTGCACCCCCGGATGTTGCGCAAAAGCATGTCGACGTACTATACAGCCCTATGCATTGTACAGTGTACAGCCCCCTGCATATGTTATTTTATCTTAACCACGTGAATGCTTAACGGATTATCTTACTCGATCGTTCCAGTGATGCTTTACACCAGTCTACATACTAGATGGGCGTATTCGCATTCTATTTCAGGTCCTTTTATAGTGAGTGGTATATCGTTGTAAGTGCGAGGTACGGAACTAAGTCGTGCGTTAGGAGACATCGGGAGACTTTGGGCCGGAAGTCTGCGTGAGCGTGAGGATGGCTTTCGGACCTCGGAGTGATTGATGGAATTGGAGGTATAAGGAGGTCGTCTTGGTTACGCCGCTTGGAATAAACGTACGGTACACGCTGGTATACGACGATCCATGATGATCCTGGACCTACATCGCCTGTCTCGGACTTCCTTCATTATTCTCCGCAGTTTCACCATCATAAACGGCCCCATAAACGGTCAACAGATGACGATCTCTCGGTAAAAGGATGAAAATCTAATAATTACTACATACTACTATGTGTCAACTTCGCGCTCATCATTGCCAAGCGCGCTTGTAAATTTAAGAGGGTGGGTTTCGTGGTGTTTCGTGACTTCGTCGTGGTCGGACCAAACGATGCAACATCACGAGTACGGCAATGAAAATGTATAAATGCAGCATTCACTCACCAAATATTTCCATCCTCCCCAGCACTGCGATAGTGATATCAATTTTCAGTAAGTCTTGACAAGGCACGATTCGAGTTTGAATTTTAACTACGCAACCCAGTTCAATCTTCATCCGACAATGCAGTTCAAATCTATCCTCGCTGGACTTATGCTCGTCTCTTCCGCGTCCGCCGTCAAAATCACCTTTTATGCCGGCAAGGGCTGCCGTTCAGCTGTTCTTGGCAGCTCGCAGGTTCACGAAGTGAATCATAGATACAACGCCCCCGCTAATACCCAGTCGATGATTATCAGCGACAACGGATTGAATAGGAAGATTATCGCTACTAACACTGCTGGCTGCAATGGGGCGGGAGCAGCGGACGAGATGACAGGAACAGGGTGCTTGACGATAAAGAATGTTAACAGCTTCAGCTGCTACTCTCTTCACAAGCCGTCTCCACCTCCTATTGCAACAAATGTGCCGTTCTAATTGGAGTCCGTGGAAATCAAATTAAGTACCTAGTAGTAGTAGAGGGAATAAATATGCGAGTTACAGTATATGTTTTGTGGGCATTTACATCTGACATTCCTACATCACTTTCTACGCATAAGCACTCTGCTATGTTCACTTCAGCAATGTCGCACTAAGTCTAGAGTTTATACTTGGTTTAGACGAGGGATAGTTTCAGGAGCACGCGAGGAAATTATGAATAACGAGATTTGATTGGTCGACGGATCGGCCATTAGCTCGGCACGGCGCACGCCACACCAAGTGACCAACTTGCCTACTCACCACAAACTAGTAGACATCGCATAGGATTTTAACAAACTCACTAAGCAGTTCACCTTTACGGAGTTTACGTGCACACACTGGTAAGTAATAGTAAATCACCCAGTACAAATAAAGCAACCTGGTCCAGTCGGTAACAATGATCCCTGGAGAATGCACATTGCATTTTGATTGCATCGAGAAGGAATAATCTTTATCAAATGGCACTTCTTCTGCACGATTTTGAGACAAATACACGTATGTATAACGTATTTATGTAATTCAGGAGTCTAAAGGTATGTTATCGTTAATGAGCTGGTATGTCGAATGACCGTTTCTGCATCACAGGCCTTTCCCTGTACAACTCTATAGATCAACGTAATGGGAGCCAACACCTATATTTCCCATAAGCTAGTCATAATGTGCGATTATACATATCATTCACATACCTGCAGTTGTCCCATAAGTTGAAATATAATCTGTACGTTTGCCACTGAAAAAGCTCCGGGATGGCTTCCGATCGCGAGAAAAATAACTTGTCCCACAACAAGGATTGCTTGAGATTCAATAAACATCGCTGCAACGCTTATATATTCATGACCCTGACTGCGTCCCAGAGTATTCTGAGTCTTATACCTATGTAGGAGTAGTCTTTCAATGATGAAACTGGTTAATATGATGTTCTGAGCCAATGTGAATGCTTGAAAGGCTACGGCGAGTAGACCATTGTTGTAGTCATATAGTCCGGTAAGTGAACGAATTTCAAAGGCACCAGTCACTAACGTGCACAAATGGGTCGTGTGAACGGCTAGTAATAAAAAACATACAGCATTACACACCTATAGAAGCGATTTGCAGCAACAGAGACAGAATCAGCACAGTTGACTTCATGAGTCTGAAATCCGGATAAACAGCGGAAAAGCGCCATATCTTAAAGGCGTACGTATAGAGTCATAAATGCGCAACACTTTAATTAAACAAGTAACATACCAGTAACCCATCCGCCAACCACGACGTCAACAGGAAGCAAATATCACCCATCCAGCCTGCGCCTCCTAGAATCTGCGTGTATCGGTTTAAAAGATCCTCGTATCTCTGCTGAGGAGGGACATCTTGGCTACATGTCATACCGAGATAGGTGATCGTTGTTCTCATATCAGCAACGATAGCCAGCGTGCTCAGAATGAACGATATGACAGTATACAACACCAAACATCTGTCCTGCGTACTGAACTCCTTCTTCCCCGTAACCTTCTTCCATATGCTGAGGAGGTATTCTATCCCAACGACTACAATGCAGCCATACAGGATACAGGCGACGAGATTTCCTATTATCCATCGGCTGATGATTCTTTCGTTTAATATGTGAGAGAATTCCAAGCACCGTTCGTCCCCGCTTGTAAGGTCGGAGGCGTTCATTCGGATGTAACGGGAGAGGTATGGGGATGAGGCACAGGGCTGAGGGCTATGGGATGATATATGGCTGAATGACGATTGTTATCACGACTAGCCGCATGTCTAACTGTACACAGACCTTAGGTAGCAGTGCAATGATGGTCGGGGACTTGGTTGGAGTCCGAAAGTAGCTACTAACAGCTAGCTGAGAAACATTAGCTTCCGGGACAGTGGATACTGGTGATTACCGTGATTTGGCTATACAGTAAGTAAGCTTACTTACTGATTCTTATAAACGAATTTCTCACGAATCAGAACCTTCGCTCACCTCAGACAGGACCGAATATGATCGGTGTGCAGATGGTACAATCATATGTACTCAACATTTAGAATACAAAATCAAGTAAGGCCGGCAAGCGGCAGGGCCCACTACCACCTTCTTCGAGAAGCGAGTAATTAGCAATGTTTTAATCAGTGTATTTCTACCCTATCCGCTGCAGAACATTCAGTTCTAAGCCAGTAGAGTGGCCTGCTTCAAACTGCAGGGGTAAACCCTGCAGTTATACAGTGGGAAATATGAAATACTATTTACATTTCATTTCATTTACATGGAATATTAAAAGAAAGTAAGGATCTTCAATATTATGAAGATGTTTGAGGCTCTGTGCCAGCACGTACCATGGCATGGTAAATAGCTTAATCTGATTTTGAGACTAGTATTTAGAGTAGTTGCTGAGAGGCAGAAAAGTAGTTGAATGTAGTATGTATGTATGTCCCGGGGGGCCGCTTTGTAACAGCAGTGGTAAACCCTGCAGTTATGAAGTGGGCACAACCTTAATAAGGGGTATTAGCAATGAGTATACCTCGGACTGCCTTCGATGTTTATGTTTACCCACTAATAGTAACTTGTAATGAAGACGAAGCCTCATAAAACAGTATGGTGTTACGTGTAGCACTGGCATCATGATGTTGAAGCCCAAGATGCACCTATTTGCACCAGACCCTGTGTCCATGATGTATTAAGCCTGGTAATTACCACCCGGGCCTGATACATGTACGCCGCTAAGCTAGCGTGAACACGCTGATATATCATGCGGCTGCCTTTAACAACCTAAATCTTAATATCTGAGATCTATAGTAATGAGAATAGTTATTGACTTCGTATTGACTAGTCACACAAATATTTGAGTCGGGTTGACTATAGTCATTGACTTATTGACTAGCGGCTAGCCATTGACTTACTGACTACCATTGACATATTGACTGCCCATTCAGTTATTGACTAGTCATTGGCTAGTTGCGTCCATTTCACAGTAGTCTCACCATGATAGTAAGACTACTGTCCAATTTTCTGAATATCAGATTCATGCGTACACTTGTATTTTCGATGCAGATCTAAGATCCACAGGTAATTGATTTACCGCACATTAATTCTACGTGCATAAACCTTAAAGCATCGCATTCCATTCTTTCACAAATCACGCATATGTTAGATATTAGCATAAATACTGGTTTTTAGCAGCTGTGTAGCTTACACATACTTTAGGATGTCCTATTCTCATGATTATGTTAGCTTTATAGCTGAATACTCGACTGTGGGACAGCAAGCACTATTAAACCCAGCCCAATTGTACTAGTACTACACAAAATTATATGGGAAAGGTATTGGAACATAATCATTGTATGTAGTATCACTAATGACTGCTAAACACAAGAGAAAAATGCTTTATGAGTGTATATTACCTATATATAATTTATAAGATTGGTATGTCCCGGAGGATAGTACTTAGCAAACATGTTATAGAACATGGATTTTACATGAGTGCTTAAGACTTTTAAAATTTCGTCAGACTGAAATACACACCTCTGAATCGGCTTTAAAATGTCTACGATGGATAGTAAATTACATGTATATATTCAAAAGCTTTTATTTTGTCGTAATTACTTATAAGCTACCTCGGAAATGCAATGTTCTTTCTCCGCATAAACCTCTTCATGTTATGGTTCATCGGCGCGGTAGGCGTGGGACTATAATATAAGTGTTTTACATGGCTTACAGCGCGTCAAACAGGCGTCTAAAATCGGAACATGGTTCTGTGACTAATAGAAGTTGAATAGAAGTCGCCCGTATACACATGGCGGGAAGCCCAGTGCAAGGTAATATATCACACATCCTATTTGGGGCTTATACTGATCTACCACACAGATGTATCACGTCCGGCTGGTTATTAGCACACATTATATATCAACTTTACATCATGGCCTGTGGGAATAAAAAATATGCTTATTGTTCCTATTGTTGAGCAAATTCTGTTTCTGAAATTAAATCGGCATCTCATTCATATCAAAAAAACCGATTTTAAATCTGCCTGGGGAACAGATCTTGTATTGTCCAGTCGGAAAATTTTCGGTACAGTATGATAATTGGTTACATTTTGTATCAGTTTT
>JASFCZ010000078.1:0-11928 GCA_036937155.1 Cyathus pygmaeus
GTCCGCAGTTTCGCTTCAGGGGAGTCGAGCGGAACTTTAGACGAAGCATCGGTAGATTCCGCCCAAGGGTCATCCCATGCCGTCTCTTCCGATACTTGATCTTCAGGAGGAAGTTCTTCGTTGTCGTTCCAGCCCCATGGATCGTCCGTGTCCGGCTCAGTGACTGTGTCAGTTGTCTCGGGCTTCAACGCCTCCTCAGGTATATGCTGTCGTTCTGACTCAGAATGTGAAATTGGGTCTGGGCTGACTTCTGTTTCAGCCCCAAGTTCGTCGTCAAAGCCCCAGCTATCTTCCGCGTGTACGGAATCCCCCTTTCCAGAGTCATCTCCATCAAAACCCCACGCATCATCAGCGAAGTCACCATCCTGTTCGGTCTGCTCGTCTCCCTGAACAGGAATGACCTCTGGTTGACTTTGTGCGTGAAGAATTTCGACCTCTACTGGAAACAACGACGATTGATTTTCATCGGCCAACATAACTCCCCGGGCATAGTCTAGAAGATGGTTGCGGCGCTGGCGTTCGTAATGCCCACAGACACTCTTTCCCCACGAGTTAATTGGTCTGTCGTGAGCATCACCACCGAGGAGTCCGACAGTATATTTCTCTTCAAATGCAATGGCATGCTGTACAAGCTGTACGAATTCTGGGAGGCGGTCGAGGGAGGAGGGGAGGGACGGGATAAGGATGTTGTTCAGGATACTGGTAGAAACGGGTTTCGACAATACTTGTAGAAACTCCGAGCGTTCGTTGGAGGGTAAAGCCGAAACAAGATTACTGTACAGGAAATCGATTAACTTGGCAAGGTTATCCACTCGCTCTGTTTGAATTTCACTGTTTGGAGGAGATGGTATCGTTGTCAAACTATGGTCAGTTATAGTGGAAGTTACAGATATGTGTGTTGGTTTCGTGAGAATAGGACCGATGAAGTGTGTCATGAGATTTCGTCGTAAAGTCGTTAATTGGTCAGAGAGTGAAGTTGGAGATAATGACCGTACAATATCTCTGAGCGATAAGACGGTGTCAGATTTCCGGACTGCTTATCATCAGTTTGGATGGCTAACAGGAAGAAATAATAGAAATACCCTGCAATGCTACACATATTGTTATCCGCGAAGGTTCGACTACAACGCCTCTTGACCAAGCTTCATTAGCCTGTTCTTCTGCAAATGCCTTCAGAGTACGGAACTTTTGCTAAACAGATATAACATCAAGAAACGGCGTATACGATATATATGACATAAAACCAACTTTCACGTCAGACATTATAGTAGCCCGCGCCAACGCGGTAGGCGCGTCATCTATAAGTGTGTCTATGGTAGAACCGGCCTCGATTGCTTGAGGAAGCTTCCCAGCTTGAACCAGGCTTTGCATCGCATCGAACTCTCTCCGACACCTCTTTAAATAAGAGAGAGCTTCAATTTTGGTCTGTGCGTTGCTTGCTTCTTGAGCCAATGCGTTGTGGTTACTGAGAGCAGACACAACTGTTGGAACAAGCCCTATCTATAGTTTAAAGTTAGAACAACACGACTGAAAGAATAGAGAGTAATACCTCAGGATCTAATACATCACTTTGGAGTTTATCAACGCTAGAGGTCAGAGTCTCCAGTCTATCGCGAACAGACTTGCATGCCTGGAGCTGGCGCTGAAATTCTGGAAGGTTGGCGTGTATACGATCATGTATTTGAAGCTAGAAAACAAATATGAGCTAAGAATGTCCACGGGTGTTGAAGTCAATAGCGACACCTTCGTGGAACGTATTGTTTCGTCGAGTTCATTAACCCATGATGACGCTAACTGGACATTCAGGGTTCGGTTGGTTGCATTGTCAATTCTTGAGAGAATTTCCGAAGACACGTCCTGAGGTTTTGGCCTCCTTGGGAGATGGTCAGGAATAAGGAATGCCATTGAAGACAGCGCGGGGGGATGGAAGTCGTTACAGCGTTGAAGGACGTGTAATGGTCTGGAGCATGCTGGTGAGGGAAGGGAGACCACGTGGACGCACTACTGCCTACCTCTGACCGAGTCCTGCCTGCTGCTACATTATAGCCACACACCCGCCATCTTTCTCAACGACATGCTGGGCCGTATTCTTCTGTTTTCATCCATCCTTGCGATGTTCCATGGTACGATCTAACTGTTTACGACTCGCGAACGAATTCTGACGTACACCATGCAGCGGCCTTCTCAACCTATGAACGTATGGACTAAACAGCTTCAAGGCTCTAAGAGCGCAACTCAGATAAATTCTGAATAGATCTTTCGCATTTGAAAGCATTAGAGAGACCCGAGGGATCCTTGCCGCGCGATGTATGTAACTGCACATTTCTCGGAAGTCCCTTGTTAACGTAGTGTATACTGTTCAGATTGTTTTCGAGACTCTTATTGCGCTTGCCATTGGTATTCTTGGAGCTTCACTTAGCGCATCGCCGTTCAAAGAGATAACATGGGCGAGTGAGATGCGGAAACAGTACGCCTTTCCGTGACTGTCGTCACCGGTTGTTAACATGCTTGCAGTAAAATTGACGAAATGGATTCTCGTCTCGGTTTCGCCAGTTATGTTAATCGAGGAAGCAAACTGTTTGCGCAGCCTGTACAACCTTAGTAAATGACTAGTTACATGTAAGTGTTGTATCCTTCATACACAATACCAGTAATGAAATTGGTCTTCATGGTCGTGAAGATACTCCTCCCATAGTTCTACTTTAGGTTCTGCGATGACAATGTTAGCGCCCGTAAGAATTACTTCACCATAAGAATGAACAGCACCCACTGGTGCTGAGTCCTAGCTGAGCCCTAAGGCCTAAGTGTTCATGTGGTTCATGTAGAGCTCTCTGACCCGCCTGCGGGCTACGACACACGAACAACGTGTTAATATGCATACGGCCGTACAGCTGCGATTCATTTTCGCTTTTACATACCACTAGTCTTGGTAATGTCAAAAGCAGGTATCGTTCTGGCAATTGGTCGTTATTTCTTTTCGGTGGGGATTGCAATGTACATAATGCAGTACTCATTACAGACGTGGTTCGTACCCTTCCCTCTTGCGGAAGAATCAAGGAAGAATATCTGAATGTTAAAATCACCAACCTCATTTTTCTAGTTTCATTATTTGAACGTATGTTTCTTCCCATTGTCTACTGCGGAAGTGTATGATATGAACTCAAATTCACAGGATACCGTGTCGTACTAACAACTTAGTCCCTCGCAAGTGTCGTTACTGAAGTGTGTGTTTCCCGTAATATGCGGATCAACTTGCTAGGCACAGACTTATAATTACATGAACGTGATGAACATTGAAATAAGTATGCGGCACGTCACTGCAACATGAACATTATGGTACCTAGTTATTTCTCCAGGTTATTAGCCTTCACGTTCGCATTTAACCGTGGAACTTAGTGGTGCGTCGTTTCGTTCAAGCCATTGATCCTGTTCGACAGTTGTACAAACTCTTACGTCGTTGTGGATCACAGGGTCATTTTTCAATGGGGTGTTCCTCCTTGCCCTCGCCATGCCTATTTATTTATTATTTACAGTGTGGAAAACCCCGATTTTCCCCGCCTGATTTGAATGATCATCTCTGATAATTGGTATAGTTATTGTTCATTGGTACGATTTGATCTTCATGCATATGAAGAATGCCTTTATTTATTACTAGATCACCGTGACCATGTCATAACTACGCTGTCAGTACCGAGCTGGGAGGCTCGACCGAACTCCGCGCGACGTGAGCAACCGTTGTTGTGGAGAAAGCGCCATCTTAGACTGAAGTTGGGAAATAGCATGCTTGAACAAAATCACAGAGTTGATCCTCCAATAGTCCACTGCAACATGACCTCGGTCTACTCGGCATCCTTGTTCACGTCTTTGGAGACGCAGTTAATAGTAAGCATGAGATCCGTACTTCTGTAGAGGTTTTTAATTTAACTTCAATGCCAGATGCAGCCATATTCACGTGGAAGTTGCAGTTACGCAAATTCTGCAGCATCTATGATACCTAATTGGATTTATGATATTTGGACATTGGGAGCGCCATACCGATGAATTCGTGTTCCCCCTGTAGTAGGAAGAAAACGAAGTTTATACCCAGCACTAAAGTCGAGTCGCGTTTTTCTGGAAGCGACGTTCTTGCCCGTGGTCGAGCAAGAATTACGGTATCTCTATTGGTCCAAGACTTTCGCCTGCATGCTCCGGATGTGCTCGCTGTACACAAATTCCACGCCTTGTATCTTTCAAGACGTACGTACCTGGTTACTATACTCCGGTTGTTCAATAAACAACTGTTATTTTGGCATCCCTTCTTGTTTGTGTATGACCAGAACAATGTTTACAGCATTATTTCGATGGTATGGAATTAACCTTGCTAGTACGATATCTCCGGAAATCCAACATGGCAGTCAAGCAAACTATTCTAATGAAGACATTACTGGTAAAATACCGCTTGCCATCGTCAATTGATTTGGGTGTGTGGGAGAGCCGAAAAGATAGAAGACAACTTAGACAAGCGTATGACTACATATGAGGTGAATGCTTGGTCCTCTAGCTGAGGCGTTCATATCATATTTGTGTTCATTATTGTATCGGGTCCGTTTTATGAAACGGGACCAAAATTCTGCGAATGATGAGGGTCGTGTGGAGGACACGGATGCCGGTCCCCAACCACAAATGCCCAGCTTCGAACGCTATTGATATGCTCACCCAACACCTGACTTTGCCGAGAAATTTAAGTTGTTTTCTGTTGTCCGCTATTTTCGACGTCTTCGACTCGGGGCAAAGTAGGCGCTGCGCAAAATATGAATTGACCGGAAACATTACTCCCGGTGAGGTGTAAGAGTAACTTTTTGCCACTCCTTATGCTCAGCCTCGAAATGGATTGACGGGCATGAACTGTTTTAATAGAACAGATGTATTACAAATATTGCTCTGAGCCACGCTGCATGGTAGCCACGAGCTTACATGTATCTGTACTATTTCATAAATAAAATCATAATTTCAGCGTAAAGATTGAAGAGGTCGGTGAATTTTATACACCGAGTGGACTTTGAATAGAATAGAACTAACAGGCGAAGTTTGGTCGAAGGTGGTGCAAAGGAGAGTTTCGTTGCTTCTGAAGAGTATGTACTGTACATTGTTGGAGTGATTCCCTTATCGAGGGCTATTTAAAGTTGCGTAGATCTTAACTGTCAGTGTGATAGATCTGAAGGATCATAAGAAACTTCTGTGATCAGGTACAAAAGGTACCTACGCGGCACGCCATTCTTTAAAAGCGTGAGTCGCCTGTTATGGCTATTGGAGCCTTTGCAGCGCCTTTGCTGTGCACTAAGTAATCGTCGTTCAAATCGTCGGAATATAGACTGGAGTTATCGAAGAAACATAGTGTGACTCGCGAAGCCCCTATTTAAATTTTGTAGCAGACTAAACATCCCAGCGTAGGTGAAAGTAAATATTACTACTGCACTCAGCAAATGACATGAAAGCAAAGTCAGTCGTATCGGGGACATCCGACAAGCGATTAGCATTAGGTACGTCCAACCATCGATTAGGCATGCCCTTACGCGATATGGTTGTCCTGCCCGAACACGTTTTCACTTTGATTCTGTGGCAGTGCCTGGAATAACGCCCGAGCTGCAAAAGCAAAAATCCCTTCCGAGTGGCACTTGGGAAAGTAACGGCAGCAGGCGAGATCTTCGTTACATAGACCAGCCGTTGTGACTTGGTGTGGAAAAAAGCTCCACGGAGGGGAAGAACTAACAAGCCGCGCAGTCGAAAGTCCAGGCCTTATACCAAGGAGAAGGGGCAGAACTCCCCCAAAAACATGGGAGGAGCAATGCTGTGAACAGAAGTGGAGAGAATGGCGTTACTGTGGCGACTGGCCCTATCGTGGATTTGCCTAGTAGCGGAGGACTGTGGAAAACGTGTGGAGGACGTCATTACAAAGGACCAACATGAGGCAGCAAAAGACTAAATTTGGCATTGTTGGCGGCGGCCTCATGACAAATAGCTGTAGGCCGCTTCATCTAATAATATGTGATTTCTTCTATGAATTTGTTATTGCAGATCAGTGTGCCCATACGAATAACCACAACAATAACTCAGCGTTGTCCTTGGAACTCTGTATGATCATAATGACAGACCCCGCAATTAATGGTTGCTTAGGCGTACATTCTAGTACCTTGCAATTACAACAGTTAGACCCATCATTCTGCGTTTGTGAGTCAGAGATTTCCAGTCGATCCATGAAATGCTGAAGTGCTGCGCTGGGACAATGTACCGTACTTATCGCGCGAATGGGCGAGTCCTACGAAGAACCAAACCAAGCAACAAGAGAAAATTTACTAGATAAGCTTCTGCTTCGTGCGGTTACAAGCGTGAAGAGTCATTCGTAGACCCGTCCGCACCAGAGGTTCGCAATGGAGAAAATCAGTCGCCAGAGTGAAATTAGCACAACCATGTATATCGGGATCGCCGATATGCCAGTGGGCCGCGTAAGAGATACGTAAGCACTTGTAGTCCAGCTCCAGTTGCACAAATGAAATAGCAAGACGCCTCGTGCTGAGTAAGTTGCAATGCGAGTGGGAGGAATTGTCTCCTGCGGTGGTGAGGGAAGGCAGGGGGAGGAGAGCAGCCCTGAGAGCGAATACTGGTGGAAAGATTGAGAGTCGGAAATTGATTAGACAAAAAAACCGATGGAGTCTGAAGGCACAGCCTAAGCCAGGTAGGAAGAAAGCACTGGTGAAAGCAGCGAAAAGCAAAGAAGATTAAATCGTTGGCGGCTTGGAGTGGCACGTGACCGGGTATGCGAGGGCTAGCCGGGTGCACAGCTTGCAGATCTGCGAGATCGAGATGAGGCCTCGGAGGCAGAAGAGCTCGCTTGCTCTTCTTCCGGACCACTCGAACAAACCTTGAACAAACCTTGCACTGAACCACCGAATTCATTTCTCCGTTCCTCTAGCACTATAAAATGCCTGTCCTCCTGCTTCTCCTCTTTCCTTTGATCCGCTTAGACGCCAGGACTTGTCTCTCTACTACCCGTGGCGATGATCGCCGAAAACCATCGTAGTCCCAGCTCGTCGAGGGGAGGGGTAACCAAGCCGTTGAAGAGGGGTAAGGCGTGCATGAACTGCAGGTGAGTTGTCTTTGTTCTCTTACTCAGCAGGCTTTCTGACCTTTTCTCGAGATTCTTGAAGATTGTACGTCTCGTCCTTCTCTCGTTGCATGTGTGCTTGAGCTGACTGCCTGTCGTTCTTCTTAGAAATGCGATGGAGTGAAGCCCATTTGTGGCCCATGTCGCAGACACCCCAAGGATGACGAATGCGAATATGCCGACGGACCAGGTCGTTCGAGAACAAAGATCCTCGAGGACACTGTCTCTCGCCTTGAAGCAAGACTCCACGAGCTTGAAAACCCCGAGTCATCGACACCGTCTGTTACGCTACACGATCCTTACGGTCACTATCATGAGGTCCAGCGGCTTTCCAAATCTCCTCCGTTGTTCATACCAGATGCAGCACAATTCGGTCCACTTTCACCATTTTCGCCTACCTCGACCACGTCGAGTCTCCCTTCTGGTAGGCACTGGCATACCTTCGCAGCTCTCGAGGCGATGACTGAACTAACAGGCACGAGCGGGTCTTCCACGACGTCTCCACACCAAGTCACATTATCACCGTTTTTAGGAGCCGAGGTAATGTTTACCTTTACAAATATAGAATACACTGACTCACAGCTCACCTTTAGGAACCGTCGCCTATTATTGTGAAAACTATGTAAGTGACTCTCAACTGAAAACTTACAGTTTGGTCTAATGTAGCATACACAGCCTTGATAAATTTCTTCCTCATGCCACGGAATTTGGTTTCTTCCTTCACACCCCTACCTTTCGTGCATCCCTGACTCTCGACGCCCCCTTTGGTGACCACTCCCGCCCTTCACCGGCTCTCCTCAGTGCCGTCTACCTCTGGGGAGTGCACTTCTCGCGGTCAGAAGTGTTATTATTGCAGGAACATGCGTTCATCACTCGAGCACTCCAGCACGTCTCGACTGACCTGATAGGATCACACCCGAAGAAAATTATACATACGTTACAGGCCGAAGTCCTTTTGGCCTATTATTTCTTCCGTACAGGTCGTTTTCTTGAAGCGAAATGCCACACTGGCACCGCCGTGTCTCTTGCACTGGGGGCTCATCTGCACAAAATCAGATCTGCGAATTTGAATGCGGCCTCTGCCATCACTGGTTTAATGTCTGACGTTCCGGTTTCTCTACATCCTCCACGAAATAACCTCGAAGAAGGCGAAAGAATAAATGGATTTTGGGCTACTCTTGCGCTTCACAAATTCATTACCGTTTCTCTCGAACCACCATCAAGCATATGTGGTGCTCTGGAAGCCCCAGGGTTGCAGATTGATACGCCATGGCCACTGGACATTGGAAGTTATCAAGATGTGAGTTGTCTAATGTGACGTACGATATAAGGCTGACATGGTACTTTGTAGGGCTTATTAAATCCCGAGATCAGAGGGAATGCCACTGTGCCAGCTTTCCTAGGAATATATCCGCCCGACCCACATAATGGCAATTCAGTTACAGCCATGGCAGTGAAGGCAGCTGTACTGTTTCATCGAGCAATATATATTGCTTCCCAATGGACACCGAGTGAGTCAATATCGTCTCCGTGTCCGTATTTATCTGACTGGTGTATAGATATGCAGCCGAGGGAATTCCAAGCTTTTTCTGTTGCGTTCCAAAACGTTAACCGTCTGATTGAGGCATTCCGACTACAACTTCCACCCATATCAAATTACGAAGTTACCGACCCCTCAATACGCACGGTTCTCTTAATGCACGCATTGACGGATGTTGCAACCATTAAGCTGCATACTAATTTTTCATATGCATACCCAACCTCAAAGCAAAGTTGCTTAACCGCCGCAAAGAATATGATCAGCTTTGGTGGTCTTAATCTACATGATATTAAATATGTAAACCCGGTAATGGGGGTAAGCAAATTCCGCTGCGTTGTCCTGGCTTTACTAATTAACGTAACGCCTTCAGACTCTGTGGATGAATGCTTGTCATATTTTCATTGATGAAATTTCGCGAGTACGACTGCTAGACACGCAACAGTGGAACTCTGCACCAACTTCGTCTTCTGCCGCAACCGAGGATGAGCTTATGGAGAATTTGCAACACGGCATGGCAGCTCTCAGTCTGTTCTCCGAAGACAGTCCTTTAATGCGTGAGTCCATTTGGAATGGCGCTTCGATGGATAAACAATAGCTGACATGTTTCTTGCCAGATCATCAACTCACCAAAGTCCAGGAAGCATTCGCTGCGATTTAAATTTGATTCACCTACCTAGCATTGACAATCTTTTACAATCATCAGTTCATCCACGGACACTCTCATACCAGATACCTTTAGACAATCAGTACTACCTACACTACACCCGGCACACACTGTATGCAATACACCAGCATTATCATCTTGTACTACCTCCTTCGTTTCTACATCACTCATTCGTGGCGGTTGTTGCAGCATAATTAGCATCTTCATTCAATTTTTACCTTTTCACTCGCATTTGTTGTATCTTTACTGCTCCCGTGTAATTTCAGGCTGAATATGAACAATTGCCTTAGTAGTATCGCTTGCGCAAGGCAAACAGTTTCGCTAAATGAGAAAGTGGCAGGCTCTATAGGCTGTCCGAGTACTATCGTAGTGCTCTACAGACCCCGTGCGGCACGGACTTGTGAAGGAACAGCTCTGGGTTACTGTAAAGCACGTAGGACACTGATCACGATCGACATTAGGACCCTCACAGATCGTCACCATATATTACTTATGATACATATTCTCGTGAACATCTGGCAGAGAAAGATCTCCTGTGACACCTTGAGAATGAACTAAATCAAGTACAATGGAACCGTACATATGGCCCTAATCAACCGATCGCGGTACGTGTATCAGCGCAATCGTAGATCAGCCTCGATTTCAGGAACCTGCAAGAGTGAACTTTTCGCGGTTTAAAGAAAGAAACTGGACCATTCAACGCATATTCCCCATTACAAAAGCATAAGCTATAGGATCGTTTCTGGAAGCGCGATGCGATCATCAGTGAAAGACTTTGAACGTATATGATTCCCACTGATTAGGCTGTTTTACTTGCGAGCTCTACGGCGTTCTTGAACGCGCCCAAAAGCGATGTTAACTGAATTTTTTCACTTCCTCCGGTTGACAAGCGATGTCTACCAAGTCTACGATCAGAGTCAAGCCAAGTGTTATGGTAAGCTCGACCTACTCAATGGTTGCAAGTTGATCCAAGAGGTATATTCTTGCGTTCGGCTTCAGTTCGACGTTCTCCATGAACTCGTACGCGCCTGCAAGAAGGTCTTGGAGTGCCAACCCACGCTCAGTTTTTAGCTTAGATATCACTACTTTCGTCAGCGGAGTAGTAGCTGGTACGATGGTATACTCACTGTGATATGAAGTGGTAAATTCATCGCATAGCATTGAGTTCACGATCGTTTCGACATCAGAAGGATGTGGGTTCCCCGTACAGTTATAGATCTCTGTCTCGCCAATCAAGTCGTATGCTGCATGACAGGCCTGGAGGACGTTGAGTGCTCTTCGCATATCACCTTTGGAGAGCTTCAGAAGAGCCTGTTTCCCGTCCTCAGTTATTCGTACACTGTGCAATAGTAAGGTTAAATGTTCGCCAGAATAAAGTAGGGGACTAACTTCTCTCCTTCTATCACGGTTGCTATACGTTTCTCCACCTCTGGAATTGGGAGAGGAGAGAATCGAAAACGGGTGCAACGACTTTGGATGGCAGGAGCAATCTTGTTAACGTAGTTGCATATTATACAGAAGCGAACATTTCTTGTGTATTGTTCAATGACGCGCCGTAAAGCAGCTTGAGCTTGCTGTGTCATCATATCGGCCTCATCTAGGATGATTAGTTTGTAACCACTTGAGAACAATGTTCGTGTTTCAGCAAATTGTTTTATTTGTTCGCGAACAACGT
Organism: Cyathus pygmaeus; assembly: GCA_036937155.1. NCBI lineage: Eukaryota > Fungi > Basidiomycota > Agaricomycetes > Agaricales > Nidulariaceae > Cyathus > Cyathus pygmaeus. Next base: position 11,021 of record JASFCZ010000078.1, read on the forward strand.
CAATTCCACGTTCGTCTGAAGCATTTAACTAAAGAAAATATGTCAATTTCGATATATAACAAGAGAGATGCTTAGAACGAAACAGACCTCGAGAATCATTTTTCGGTAGCCCTCACCATATATTCGCCGTGCAACAGCAAGTATCGTTGAAGTCTTTCCTGTTCCCGGCGGCCCGTAAAACAAGAGATGCGGTAATCTGTTCTTCTCAATAAACTTTTCGACTAAGATAAAATATTTAAAATCGCCATCTATTTGAAGGCAGGATCTGTAACATACTTGTGCCAGTGATATCCTTGTGAGATACAACATCGTCCAACGTTACCGGTCGATATTTTTCAACCCTATTTTCGTAAGATACGTTCTAAAGTGTAAAGGTGCCCGCACCCACCATGGGAGATTGTCATCGCCAATCGCTGCTTCGCCTTGCCACTGTTGTCCGGTCGCCTTTCCCTTTCCTTTTGCAGGCTTGGGCGCGACATCGATCATGCTAACATCTTCGTCGCTTGCCATTGGATAAGTGATATCGTAAGAGGTACTAGAATTTGACGAGAGTAATAAGAACTGGATTTCAACGTCAACTTGACAACCTTTAGCAAGTCTTTAGTTTCAACGAACGTCGCCGTCGCGTCTAAACTAACGCGACTGGAATGTTTGCATGTGTATACTTCTTAGGTAAGTGACAAGTGTATTTGTGTCTGTCGTTCCTCAGACTTGCCTCAGACCTGAAATTGAAACCTCGTATGTACTCAAGTCGGTTAGTCGTTTGCTCCTACTAGCTCCTACTCTGTATTCACATAGTAGAACACGCTTCAACTAAGCGCAACCACCATTGGCAATTCTTGCGCTCAGGCTCGAATACTTATTTCTCTCGATATTTCGAGCCTCCGATCAGAGTCATCAGACTCAAT
>JASFCZ010000079.1:0-17613 GCA_036937155.1 Cyathus pygmaeus
CCAAGTTTGCATAATTATTTAATTTACCTGTGGTCATATACATATACTAATCTTTGAATATATAGCTATCAGCCAGGCGACTTTGTCATCTTCTATTCTGGAGTTATTCAACATCTTGTAGACACCTTTACTCCAGCTGTACAAATCTTACTGAGCACAAGAAGAACATCACTCCTGGCCGTATAGGAACAGTGATATTTTTTCATGAAGATAGCTATGACATCTTGGAGGACAAGAAGGAGGAATGGGCAGTTAAAACCTCCTTAGGACGTTACAAGTATTTTGAGAATGTTGACAAGGTGAAGAAGGGAGGAAAGAAGAGGAAGCGTTCAAGAATAATAGAGGTGGCTGAGGATTAGTTTAGAATTGTTTATTGATTTGTTTGTATGAGTGGTGAATTGCAGCTGGTATTTGTGATTTGAGTGCACCTGAGTGTATTTGAGTGTCTACTATTGAATAAGTGCATCTGAGTGTCTACTGTTCAACTATTCAATGAGTGCATCTGAGTATCTAAAATATCCACCAAGAGACAAGTGGACTTCAGTATCTCTGTGACAGGTCGAATATCTACAGTGAAGCCCACATTTTGCCAATTTTGACCTTCGAAAAGATAGATTTCAGTCTTGTAGTCAAGCTGAAGTACTTTCAAGACCATGTTTGCCAGTGATTTTGTGAGCTTGACTTCTCGAAGTTCTAGATTGTGTTTGAGGGCTGCCCTAATACCTTCCTTCTTGTTATTTACTTGCACAAATGAGTTGTGCTAAACGATCATGCGGCAATGCACAATCAAAGGCTTTCTGAATATGGCTTTAAAAGTAGAACATTAGCCATTATCAAAGCTGCAGATGTCATATAGATGGTAGCATGATAGACTAGATACCAATATCTTGTTGGCAGAGTATCGTGAGAGATTTCCTTGCTTGTCATGCCAAGATTGGAAACTATGAATAAGCTGGGAAAAGCTTCATTAAGATCACCAAGTTTTAAAGTCAGAAGATAAAACAGACATGAATGAATTATTTTACTCTGCGAGTTTGGGTATGTTATGATCTGTGATCAGAATATTGAGAACACATTGAATTTTTTGGTGGTCATTGACACCAGCGATCATATCACTTAATGACTTATCCAGGTAAGAGTTACTGTAATTTCTAACTCTTAAAAGAGAATCTTATAGCTTAATTAGTCACTTTCTGAGGACATTTAAAACAAGAAGACATGCCATGTATGGTTCTATTGTGGAATCCAGGTCTATTTTCAATTCATTAACGAACAACAAGGATGAAGATGACGACAACTCAAGGGAACATGAGGGGATGAAGAGGAGGTGGACGCAAGGGGACGCAAGTCCTTGTCTCCCTCGCCATTCTCCTCATCCCCTCACATCGTTCACGTCACTCGTGTTGCCTCGTTCACATCACTGTCCTCATCTCATGCATCCTCATCCAGGAGGACACAAGGAAACGAGGATGACGCGAGGGATGTGAATGACGCGAGGGGAGGAGGAGGATGCAAGGGGACGAGGAGGAGGTGAGGGGACAAGAAGGACGCGAGGGGACAAGGAAGACTCGGGGGATGTGAACAATGCAAGGGGACAAGGAGGATGCAAGGGGACGAGGGGATGTCATTTGCTCCCTCCACACTATGAGTATCTCTTAGCTCCTCAGGTATTCTCTGTTCTTGTAGTAGACAAAACTGGTCTACCAGTCCTTCATTTATGCTGACTACCGACAACCCATGGATTCTCCAATATATATACATAAAGAAGTAGTTTACTAAAGTAGAATACTTGGTACACACACAGACCAGTGCTCAGTAAGCACATAAATATATTTATTTCTCTCATAGCATATATAAACCTCCTGTATTCTGCTATAACAAATACAAGGAGTTTATCTAACTTCTTACTTCAGTACCAACCTTAAGCTACCGCTACTAAATGGGTAACCTAGTTCAGCTACTGCAGCTGTGCAGGCTGTGCTGTTTCTACACCAGATACAGTTGAGGTTAAACATGGTAGTATTGACAAGCTTGGAGCAGTAAATAAAGCAAAGTGGTCAAAAAGTGGTGATGATAAGAAGTAGAAGTGAGATTTGAGTGTGACACCAGTTATTCTGATATATCAAACCCTGACTGCTGACTTCAAAAAAACTTCTTGTCTCTTACAAATTCCAGAAATTCATTGAATTTCTCCCTGTACAGAATTAAAACAGCTGCAATTTCACAGTATGATCCAAAATGTGTGTTGAATGTATCAGGAAATGTAAATGCTGTTCCAATATTTAGTTTACATCACCAGTGGAATAAATCATGATGACCTTTTTTATCATCTTTATAATTAAGTATTGCCTCTTTACCAAGTGAGATCACTATCTCTTGTAGCATTTTTGCATTCTCAACTGTCTTGGCTTGTTCTGATAATTTACTCCACTTTAAATCTCCACCATTACTGTTAATTATTTTATCTTTGGCCTCATGAATATTGGTAGCAATTCATCTACTTCCTTGTTCATAACTCTCTCTTCTCCTGTAGTGGGCTTTATTTGTGGTAGGGCAAGAATAAATTGAATAGAACTCAACACAAAATACATGAATCAATACAATTTATAGAGTGTTTGTGTACTATTCAATGAGATGCATGACACTCTATTCTTAGAATTTTTATATTTGATCCCTGATATGGTAATATGCCACATTTTAGTGAGCCTTTCATGTAGAAGGTCACCTTATTGATTCAAATTAAAAATTATATGGATGGTGCATTGTAGCTACAGCTGCGTGGTGTAAAATCACTCTATAAAGTGTATCGATCTGTGCAGTGGATCCTGACTTCTATACCAAATGATTCTGCATTTGTGCACACTCTCACAGTAGTCCAAGAATAAATTGAATAGAACTCCACACCAAATGCATGAATCGATACGATTTATAGAGTGTTTGTGCACTATTCAATGAGGCACATAATACTCTGTTCTTAGATTTTTTTATATTTGATCCCTGATATGATAATATACTATATTTTGGTGAGCTTTCCATGCAGGAAATTGTCTTATAAGCTTAAATTAAAAATTACACGAACAGAAAGTTGTAGTGACAGCTGCGTAGTGTAAAATTGCTCTATAAAGTATGTTGATCTGTGCAGCAGATCCTGACTTCTATACCAAATAGTTCTACATCTGTACAAATTCTCAAAATAGCAGGAGATTCTTACTTTATTCACCTTTTAAAGCTTAACATTGACTTAACAATTAGATCAACACAATATATACATGTTACACTAGTATATTCATCTGGAGGCAAGTGAAGGGAGTGTAAAATGAAGTATTCAGCCATGCAAAGGCTATGCCTTCGCTGCGCATTTTGGTGAGTTTTTTATGTAGAAGATCAGCTTATTGGCTTAAATTAAAAATTATATGAACAGAGAATTGTAGCGACAGCCGCGTAGTGTAAATCTTTTTCGCATTTATATGTTTAATATGATAAAAACAACTATATAGAAGTAATATATACAAACTATACTAATATATACATGCATTTGAGGTTTTATTTGGGTGAGGGAATCCATGCACATGGAGAAATGTAAGTATTTCTACCTTGCTTCAGCTTTTGGAAGTGTCACACAGTGTGACATCATGTAACACTGCAGCGCCGTAATTGTGATTAAGCATCCCCAATAATAAGCTGGTTGTAATGACTGTATTTTAGTTTATGAGAAAAACCCTATAATGTACCATTACAAAGGTTTGGTTCATGGTTTGAATCACATTTCATCACTTATCACTGCTACACCTTCTATTTTTCTTGATGAATTACAGGAGAAGCTTTGGGATGTGCGTGGTGTAGAGGTTTCCATTTCCACTATCTCTCAAGCTTTGCGACATCTTGCAATATCCCACAAAAGTGTAGCATCATCTGCCTTGGAGTGTAACCGAACAGGAGTAACCAGTGAATTTTCAGGTATGGCTATAGGAATCAAGCTGGCAAGGATCAGGACTATGGCTGCCATAGCAAGTGCTACAGCATCATTGAAAGAGTTGTCGGTTGCTGCTGACCGTGGTCTGGTGCATCCACATGCCTTGGTAACGGTCATTCAACCATCTCGAATACCATCAAAGTCGACTGTATTTAGTGGCTTAGCGTGATTCTAATCCACATACCTTGGTAACGGTCATTCAACCATCTCGAATACCATCAAAGTCGACTGTATTTAGTGGCTTAGCGTGATTCTAATCCACATGCCTTGGTAACGGTCATTCAACCATCTCGAATACCATCAAAGTCGACTGTATTTAGTGGCTTAGCATGATTCTAATCCACATGCCTTGATAACGGTCATTCAACCATCTCGAATACCATCAAAGTCGACTGTATTTAGTGGCTCGTGCTTTGTAGAATCACACTAAGCCAATACTAGGAGGGTCGTGGTCCTGGAGGTACTCCTTGTTGACATGGGCCTACAACCTAGTTAGAACGAGATGAGATTGAAGTGAAGACATCATTGTGGGTGCTGGTGAGATGCAAGTTGGCATAATCCAGATGATGAGGAATGTTCATAGTAGGATCCTGGTGAAGTGGGGCAGGTCGAAAATGAGTTGGGGATTGACTAAAAGGTGAATGGAGTCTAGGAGTGAGTGCCATGGTTGACAAAAAACCATAGAGATGAGTACCTTTTTTATAGGTCTCAATGCCCGCCCTTCCAAAAATGTGTTCCCAGTCCTCCATAAGATTTCATTAAGGTCCTAGATATCTTGCAGTGCTGAAAATTTCAACAGACATTGAGCATTGTTTGATCTGAATTATTGGGGTTTATCTCTAGGCCCTGAGGTAATATTGTCAATATATCACTGAAATACGAAATTCATACTCAATTCAAACATTCCAATTGAAAACCCAACATGAAAATGAGACAATGGTCAGTTTAAGATGTGTAGAAGGGAAGATGTATGCAGTGAGCAGAGCTGCGATGCAGAACAGATGTGATAAGCTCAGTAATCAATATGTTGATAACCATCTCTGACCGAGGGTCAGTTACCCGAATTCTGCAGCTGACATGATGTGGTCACACTTTGGTTGATTTCAGGTACAATAAACAAGCTACAAACAACTTTCACCAAAATCAATGAGATTGCTGCAGCAAGTAAATGAAGCTACTATGCAGATTTGAAGTAACTACAGCAAGTGTATGAAGTTGTATAATAAATTTGAAGCAACCACAGCAAGTATATGAAGCTACAACTACTAATATGAGGTTGCCACAGCAACTATATGAAGCTATATATGCTTAGATAATATTAGTTACATGATCAGGAGTGGCTAAATCCTGACATTACTCCTTCTTTAAAACTCATGTCCTCATGACATTTCCAGTTCTTCCACCATCTTGTGTAAATCGTTTGTTGGTCCCATTGCGAAGACAAGAATGCACAATCACCTTTCCTTCAACAATGCCAATATAGCAAACAACAGATGTCATCACCAGCATCATTATGTACACAGCACCACTACCGCCTCCTCCACATGCTAATGTATCCTACATCCGCTGCCAGTATGACAGTGTGAGATTTCTAGATGTCATGAATATACTTTGGGCACAGATTCTGCGGCAATAAAGAATATTCAAAAATGACACGCACCTAGCAGATTGGGGAGAAATATTTAATAATAATACAGCTATAATACTGGACACAGTGCTCTGAGTTCAGAGCATTTTTCACACATGTTATTTTTGAGATATGCCTGTGATAATGTCCAGCCACTTGCCGCTGTATAAGTTGAGCTAAACATAGAATACTCTATGAACTGGGGGTCCAATGCACTTCTCATTTCTGTATTCTGCTTTCCACCCACATTGAGAATAAGCTTGCATTTAACTAGTAACAACTCCATCCAATGGCTCAACATTCCACTTGCTCTGCTACATCTAAGACCCTTGGTGATCTTTTGGAAACACCTTTGCCATAGTCTGAGCTACAAAAGACAAACAACAGTCATTTCCTGATATCTCCTTCAAAATATTCAGTGATTATATGATTGGAAATTTAGAACCCAGTGTTACATTTCAGGCAACTATGATAATCTTGCTGGGCATGATAAGCAATATTGATTTGTTAAGTTTATTCTTGCATTGAGTTTATGAAATTTGTACTCCTGGAACTTACAGCTTTTAGTCCCAACTGACATTATTTGCAAAGTAGATATCCTTTCTGATATTCTTGTCAATGGTACACTTTACATAAATGTAATACTGGATCAGGTCCTATTCATTGTTCCTCACTCATGTCAACATGCATTTGCAGTATGAGAAGCAGTTACTTGATATTTTTGGGAGCAAGCTCTTTATGTGTTGCTGGATAGCAGACATGATTAAGGGAGTGGAAGAATAATTTGAGAACTCCAAGAAAAATAATTTGAGCATAGTATTTTTGGGAGCAAGCTCTTCATGTGTTGCTGAATAGCAGACATGGTTAAGGGAGTGGAAGAATAATTTGAGAACTCCAAAAAAAATAATTTGAGCATAGTATTTTTGGGAGCAAGCTCTTCATGTGTTGCTGGATAGCAGACATGGTTAAGGGAGTGGAAGAATAATTTGAGAACTCCAAAAAAAATATTTTGAGCATAGCTGTGATAAAGGGAAAGTAGCTAACAGTGACTCAAGTAATTGAACAGCGATGGCATAGTATAGCTTATTCAACTTGATAAAAGCTGTGGGAGTGCTTCCAACTACAAGTTGAGTAGCTGCTTTGATTATATTAAATTTCTCTTCTGTATACTTGTTGTCACTAGCTGCAGTAAAGACAACGAAGGAGTGTTCCTTCAGAAAAGCGAGTACAGGCACAATATCAATATTCAAGATTTCTGTCGAACATATTCGAAGGACTTGATAAGTCTACTGACATGCGATTGGACAATTTCCACATCTTCATCCACTTCATCTACAGACGAGAGTATAGAGAATGCAATGCAACTGGGGAATAAAGTGCATGTGATGTCATAATCTGCAATATTTGTTTTTCTCCATTGGAGTAGGAGTTTTTTTGGTGTTTTTGTCTCTGTCTAGCTTTTTTTAAAATCTCCATCCAGATTTATCTGCCCCAGTGGTTGATGGTACCGGGAGAAAAGAGGGGCACCAAAAAACCACTCTTTATATTCTAAGTCTTATATATCTTCTCATGCTTGATACTTGTCATGGTTTGTTATGACCATCAACATGTGTTTATATTCAGGGATTTTATGCTTTCTCATATGTGTTTTCTATCAACTCATATAGCCTTAATCTATATATCAGTTAATAGTATCGACAATTGCAAGCACTCATATACAGTTTCTGGTAGCATACTCAAATATACTCACCTATATAACACTCAGAGACACTCATATCTCATATACAGTGTGAACTAGAGCACAACAAACATTGTTTGGTGTATTCTTAAGATAAATAAAAAGTAAAAATACCGGAGTTGCACTGGAGCACCGGAGTTGAATCAGAGTAAAGGAACGAGAAAGGCTAAGGGACAGGATGTCCCCTTACAGAAAGTCTCTGCGTAAGTAGTCCGATCCTTGCTGGAAGGACAAATGCCAGTCGTATAACAACGATAGTTCTGGTAACTCTGCTCCTTCTGGTAATAACCAGAAGAAGAAGAGTAATCACTGCAGCACACGTGGAGGCAAGAAGCAGAAGGACAAGCAGCCTTCTAATTCTCATGACCACGGTCACTCCCATTTCTCCTCCCTCGCCGTCGTAATCCCTAGCACTGGGCAATTGCTCACGTTGCAGCCTTGATGTTGGAGACTTTAATGAGAGGCAAGTACCTTTCCCTAAACATATGAAGTGTTTTATGCTGACTACTCCGTCATAGTGCTCTGTTCGAATAAATCCGGACTACATACGAGCTGCAGTAGATAACGAGTTAATAGTTGCTGTAGAAACACGATAATTTCCACATAGAATCCACATCATAACAATTATTGTACATGAATTCCACATTGATTTAGTTAAATTAAAATTTGTAGATTCAAGGTAAAATCATGTAAGTGAAGTACAATTGAAGTGGAATTGAAGTGGAATTAACACAAAATGTAGATGGATTCAGGTTCAATTCATGTGAAATTGATATACATATAACATACATATTTACATATATACACTACAGCAGGGGGGACAGGGAAAGTAGGAAGGGGAGCAGTGAGGGGGGGAACATGGAGAGGGGAGAAGTGAGGAGGGGAATAGGGAAAAGGGAACATGAGAGAAAGTGTATGACAATCAGGGAAATGAGGGACAGAAAGAGAGGAAGGTGGGCAAGGGGTGGGTAAAGGGAGATGAGGGGAACAGAAGGCAAGGGAAATGTGAGGCAAGGGGAACAGGAGATAAGGGAAATATAACACAAGGGGAATACAAGAGGACAGGGGAAGAGAATAAGAGGGACACACAGTGGTCAGGGGGACTCGTTGGCATTGTTGTAGTGCATGCTGGTAGCTGTCTTGGGATGTGACAAAGCCAGCATTTGTGACAAAATGAGTGCTGAAGGAGGACAGGTATCAGCTGCATTGGCAATGTGAGGGTTGAGGGAGGGTGAGGGCATTGACATTGAGGGTGCCATTTGTGATGTAGCAAAGGTGCTGTTAGTATGAGCTTTCAGAATGCCCCATTACTGGTATGGCTCCGAAGTCCTACAGCAACTGCATGATATTATAATATCATGTTCCCACAGCAAATACATGATATAATATCATATTCCCACACCAAATATACATGAAGCTGCAGGGTTTATATCATATTTCTACAGCAACTACACAATATAATATCATGTTCCTACTGCAAATATATGAAGCCACAGGGTGTATATCATGTTCCCACAGCAAATACATAAAGCTGCAGGGTTTATATCATGTTCCTAGAGCAATTGCATGAAGCTGTAGGATGTATATCATGTTCTTACAGCAACTACATAATAAAATATCACATTCCCACAGCAAATACATGAAGCTTTTGAAGATAATATCATGTTACCACGGCAAAACCAATGATATTATATCATGAGTTTCCCTAGCAATCATACATCGAGTTGCTACTGCATAACACAACAGATTTTTCTGGTAGTACAGCATGATAGATGATATTTCTTGTCGGGACCCCTCGATGATCCTACACCTAGTTCTGCACCGGCGCCACCAGGCCCTTCTCAGGGTGAGCAACAATCACATCACTCAGGCCACCAGCAAAAACCCACATTTAAACCTGACAATGTCTATGGCGATTGATCACCTGCAGATATATTGTGGAATAACAGTCGGAACTGGAAATGCACTGCCGATAGCTCGGATAGCTTCTGTCCTCCGCAAAATCCTTCATCAAACTAGGTTCCTGGACCAAGTTTGATCAATCCAGATTCCAAAGACATACTGTTACTCTTTCAGTTAGAAGATGAAACCTGACTTACAAACATTGTCCAGGAAGGGGGAGTAGATTTGATGAACTTTCTATTACAGAAAGCGATCTCTACTGAGAAAAACACTCCTGTCCAATTTAGGGACATATTCAAGTTGCCTAAATATAAGCAATCACTAACAACCAAATAACAACAAATAAGTCGAAGTCTAATCACCAAGATCTAACAATAACTTTCAACGGGAATGGGAGTGGAATCGGTGAGACACTATATTGCTAGTAAGAATATACAAGCTCAAAACTAAGATATAATTGTAAATACTAGAGACCTTATATACTACTTTAACTACCCTATACTCTATACTAGAATGCCCATGTGTTCTCATGACATTTCCATTTTCTCCACCTCCTGGCGTACGTCGTTTGTCGGTCCTGTTCAAATTTCTGACCGGCATGGGTGTCGTGTTTGTCGTGGTCGTGTTTCTATAACCAGATGTTCGTCGATTGACTTCCTCGAAGGTTTTGAGATTTCGAAATTCTCGATCGATTTCTCGTGCCTTTTCATACCATCCATCCAATGTGGTTGGGGTTCCCCCCATAACAATGGTTTTGAGGAGTTCTGGCTTAATCCGTTTCTTGAACTCCCATGTAAACATGTCGTCATTATGTCCTGATTGTTTGGCCAGATGATCAAATTTAATGATGAACATCTCGGCCGTCCAGTTTCCTTGGTATATTTTCTCAATGATACTCTGTGTGTCCTGCTGTTCCGAGTAAATTCCGAAATAGCCCATGAACGTGTCCTTGAAAGTCTCCCAAGTGTTGTCTTGTTCTGCCGCATCAAGATATGCCAGGGCACTCGTGACCCAAGCTCTAATCGCGGCGTCATTTACGTTCTGCATCAGAGACAACATGTATCTGATTTTCTGTTTGTGCTCATCCTGTCCTATCTTCGAGCCTTTGAAGTAGGATTCTATTCTGAGTAACCAATCTCTGGCCTCCATCTGTATTCCAGAAAACTCCTTCAGTTCTTTTAATTTTAGAATTGAGGAAATTGTCCTTCTGTCCATGCTTACAACCATATGCTTAACAGCATTGGTCGTCCTTTCCGTAAGAGGGTAAAACACCCTCAGTAATGCTAGGAACTGAGCTACTATGCCCATGATCCAATCTTGCCATGGTGTGGGAATCGACGCGGGTGGTGCGGGTGGTGTGAGTGGTGTGGGGCCAGCCCCGTCATTTCCTGGAACAAACAATCCTGCCGACTTATTAACTAAGGCATTGGATAATACCTTGTTTCAAAGGTTCCTTCCAGCGTACGGGCTTGAGTTTTACTCGCCTTCAGATTCGCTCAAGCACACTAACTAGTTGCACTAAGCAAGGGGGAGTGTTGATACAATATGCTCAATATAGCTTATGACATCACAGAACTCTGTAGGACTCCGTAGTATAATTAAAAATATATAATTAACATGGATTCGGCAGTAGTTTACTTAAGTAGAATATGCACCCAGAGACATCCACTCTCCAGAGTGGAGGGCTGAAGCAAGTAGGTACACGTCTTAGGACATCAGCTCCACAGAACTGAGGACCGAATCGGTAGGCTCATGTTTCTGTTGAAGGATCCGCATGCTTGAGTGGGTGGGTGTGTTAAGGGTCCTTTTCATCCAGCACCTCCACGAGGTATTCAGAGGGCGCATTTCTGGGTTCTTAGATCCATAACGAGGTGCGGAGAAGACTGGTTGAGGATATGGTACCTAGAGTTTTGTGAGTCAGGGGCTCGGTATTGAAAACACATTGTGAGACTCGCAGGAGGTTGGTTGGGCTTGGACGCGGATTCATTGCTGCGTGGTGATACTTGAGTCTCCGTCAAAGACCAAGACAAAGGTGTCCGTATTCCGAAAGAACAACGTGGGTCTTAGAAAGTTACTATAAAGCTTGGTGAAGGATGGTGGGATATATTTCAGAAACTTACCTTTCTGCACTCTATCACATCATCGTTTTTGAAAACCACTCCACTATGTCTTCTTCCAGTACTCTCGTCCGGCCCGCCAAACGTTCCCGCTTGGCTATTTCCGCGGCGCCGATCCCCAACCCGTTAGAGGTTAACGGTAATCTCACTGCGCCCAAGGGCAGTCGAGTCCACTACATGTCGGTTCACGAGCAGTCCATGGAGGAGGATGGAATTGGAGCCTCACGTCACGCTGAGGGCACTAAGCCGTTTGTGCCAGCGGCTGTGATAGAGACTATGGCTTGTATTGTGAGTGGGGTTGTGGAAAGGTAAAGTGGATTTAGCCTGGCTTCAGGTTCATTCTCTTTCTGACTATGGACACGTTTGATTATTGACAGTGATGGGGTTGGCATCCTGTACTGCCAGGCCTACGAGCGCGAGGGTTTTGCCCTACGGACGATGATTCAAAAAATCGTCAAGGGGTCAACCAACAAGAATCCGAAGTTTTCTGACGTAGAAGAAGAGGGTTTGCGTTTCCAACTGATGTTGGGGAAAGTGGGGCTGTTTGGCGAGAGTATGATCCCGAAAGTCTCAGACGACGGGAGTGTTAGGTTTGACCGGGGCGGAGCCACGCGCACCTCCAAAGCTTCTGTTGCGCAGATAGGTGATGTGAGGATGTACTGGGCGCCGCCTGAGGCGTGTTTGACGAAGGATCCCAAGGCGTCCTACTCGTGGGAGGTCTTGATGTCTAACGAAGAGCACATCTCAATCTTGCGACTGGGACAGTTGGCGGACGTGATTGGAGCTATGCGCATTTCCCTTTACCGAAGGTATGTACGCCGATTGGGTTCTTGGACTGTGCTAATCGTGATAAAGGATATTTTTGGACGGCCGACTCTCCAGAGTGTGGATTCTCCGCGCGTATGGAGAAGATGTGATCAATGAAGATTTCGAGTTTGTGCACTATGGGGTGAACTACTTGTTCAAGTTTGTAAGTGCCACTTCTAACCACTTACTTGCTTGACGCATTTCTGATTGGGTTATCGGTAGCATCTCCGTTGTGCCTTCTGTCTATTAGCCCCCCCGTACGTGGATGCTCATTCGCACGTCAACTGCATGTTGTGGGAGATAGTGAATAAGTATCGGTCTCAGGTTGGCATTATGCCTATTGCGGATTTAGAGGACGGAAGGATTGATCTGGGTTGGCGGCCAAAGCCGGTTGATACGGCATTGGAGGCACAGATGGCCTCATTGAGGCCATCTGCGGCCAAGGGGAAAAAGCGGAAGGCAGGCGCAGAGGTTACACAGGTCGTACCCTCTGTTGAGTCGACGGCAGGCCCATCCAAGTCGGATGCTTCGGCCAAGGCGAAGAAGGGGAAGGGGAAAAAGGGAGGAAAGTCGGACAGGACTTGAGTCAGGTGTAGGTACTCGTACATAGTTCCTCCCCCTTCTATTTTCTTTTACATAAAATTGAGTATCGGAGCTGCATGCGGTTATCATGTCTGTTGAATAAGTAAGGACTAGTTCTAACCTGGTCTCTGAGCTGCAAATGGTAAGGATGCTTTCTCTCATAAGATCCCATGGCAATAAAATACACGGTTTTGTACATTGGTCATGGCGAACATGAATAGAACAACTGAACAGGTAGAACCCTATACTAAAGAGAACATGAGGAAACCTTGTGTTTACTGTGCACGACTGTGCTTTACTGTGCATGAGTAATGCGTAGTTGATCCGTAGTTGCCTCAATGATACTTCATGGTGCTTATATAATGTTAGTCACATGTTCATAAGCGGTCGGATCCTGACATTACCTCCTCTTTAACGGTCATGTCCTCATGACATTTACATTTCCTCCATCATCTCGCTAATATTGTTTGAAGTTCTCCCTGACAGGAAATAGATGATGCCGACGAAAAGAGAGACGAAAATGAATCCGGATCTGAGATAAACAAAACTGAGAATGTCGGTTGGTGAGAATTGCATGGTGTAAGATTTCCAGTGTCGTCGTCAAGTCGAAGTGGAACTATTTTTATAGTCCTTGATTGTCTCGGTTCGTTGTCAGGTCGGAGTGCATCGGGGTTGTCATCGTGGAATTTTTTAATTAACTTTTTACAATTTTCAAGGTTTTTGATCGGTTCCCATGTATTGTTTTCAAAATTTTCGCCTTTCCATTTTACCAAGTATCATAGACTTCCATAGAACAATTTTGAATCTAAAATTGCTTCTACTTCTTGTTCGGGTTCGTCATTTATTATCACCTCGGGTACACATGGCTTTTGTTGTGATTGAAAAACCAGTTTGACGTATTTGGTTAGCAGTTGTGTATGAAAAACTGCATGGATCTTCTTCCACGTTTTCGGGATATCAATTTCGTATAATGCGTGTTCAACCTTTTTGACAACCTTAAAGGGACTGTAACATTTATCCGACAGTTTGGCTACTGGTCGGTCCGATTTCATGTTAATGCCTTCGACATATACGAGATCTCCAGCGACGTATTCAGGGGCATCTTTTCAGTGTTTGTCATGGTTCTTTCGGGATTTTCAAACATCTCGGCTTTCCCCAGATCCGAAACGGCAAAAGTTAAAACCTTCGTGTGACATCTTGTCCTGATTCGAAGTTTGCCATAGTGCGTGATTGCACCTCCTGCATTAAACATTCCGTCCGCATTGTAAATGGGGATTGGTTGGGGATATGACTTTGTGGATATTTTGTTTGCGTCAACAAACTTTCGATCAATACACGATCCAGTGCTTCCACTATCTAATAGAGCTTTGATATCAAAGCTTCGACTGGTGTCCAAGGTTGTTGCAGTTAATTCAACATTTAATTGTTGACCTTTGTTTCCACGAATAAACTTTTTCGGTTTTTAATTCCTCTAAAGCACAAATGACATTATCATCTGTTAATTCGTTTAATTGTTTAACCGTTTCATGTGTGACTTCTGGGTGTCTCCGGCTATGGATCCATATGTCTAGAACTCCAATTGCTTTTTCCGGGTTTGAGTTTTTCAGTTGTCTGGCCGTGTGATAGATGTCTCCTGGTTTTACTTCCTTTCCGGGGAACGTGTGCTGTGATTTTTCCTTTCTCTGTGTATCGTAAATATGAACTAAATCAATTTCTGGTACTACAACAGAACTAGGTACATAATCTAAGGCTGGCGAGTTTGCACTCGTCGTCAGCCTCTTTGAAAACCCCAACACTCAGCAAGCTCTGCTTCCTGGGCGTCGGTAAAGTCCGGTATGGTAATTATACTACTAGTACTACCTATATTATTAGTGCTACTAGTATCTACTTGTCGCATCATGTATTTAACCTTATCTGGACAATCTCGTGCCCTGTGTCTGTGTTTCTTGCATGTAAAACATAGGCCCTGCTTTCGCATGGCATCCAGGTCCATCTTATTTCCACTTTGAGAAACTGGAACATTATCCGAGTTTCGGGCCGGTGTGGGTGTCGTATTCGTGGTGTTCGTGTTTCTATATCCGGTTGTTCGTCAATTGGCCTCCTCAAACGTTTTGAGGTTTTGGAATTCTCGATCGATTTCTCGGGCCCTTTCATACCAGTCATCCAACATTCTCGGGGTTCCCCCCATGACAATGGCCTTGAGGAGTTCCGGCTTAATTCGCTTCTTGAACTCCCATGTAAGGGTGTCATCGTTGTGTCCTGATTGTTTGGCCAATTGATCGAATTTAATGATGAACATTTCCGCTGTCCAGTTTCCTTGGTATATTTTTTTGATCGCGCTCTGGGCATCCTGTTGTTCCGAGTAAATTCCGAAATAACCCATAAACATGTCCTTGAAATTTTCCCAAGTATCGTCCTGTCCTGCCGCATCCAGATGTGCTAGGGCACTCATAACCCAAGTCCTGATCGTGGCGTCCTTTACATCTTGCATTAGGGACAGCGTGTACCTAATTTTTTGTTCGTGCTCATCCTGTCCTATCTTCGAGCCTTTGAAGTAGAATTCTACTCGGAGTAACCAATCTCTGGCCTCCATCCATATTCTGGAAAACTCCTTCGGTTCCTTTAACTTTAGGATCGAAGAGTTTGTCCGTCTGTCCATGTTTACAACCATATGTTCAACAGCATTGGTCGTCCTTTCCGTAAGTGGGAAAATTGCCTGTAGTAATGCTAGGAACTGGGCAACTACGCCCATGATCCAATCCTGCCATGGTGTGGGAATCGACGCGGGTGGTGCGGGTGGTGCGAGTGGTGCGGGGCCAGCCCCGTCATTTCCTGCCCATGGGTTTCCTGTGGTACTCATCTTCAATCAATATGAAGGCACGGGGGGTAAGCTCTTGGGTAGTAGAAGTGCCGAACGCAGTCATAACAGTGATTGTCGTCGGTGTAATACTCAGGTTCTGGCAAGGGTGAAGGTGTAGGCGAAACGGGTTCCAACTGGGGAACTTCTCGTTCAGGGGTCGGGGTTCGTGGGATGATCCTTACTTCTGGTGCCCAATGGACGTGTTGGTAAAGGAAGATCGGGGTCTGAGGTCGTGGGGTTGGGTAGGGCGTGCGATGATAGGGTGGAAAGAGGTTGGGGTCCTCCTGTGAATCCTCGGAGTCCCGCTGGAGTTGGTCCTAATGGTCATGAGAAAGAAAGGCTTTAGTGAGAAGTTAATAAGTCTCATTAGGTCAATCTACATGGCAACCAAAATCGTAGTACGAACAGGAGATATAATGTCCGAGGCCTATGAATTGTGGCGTGGACTGCGTCAAGGATGCCTCCTATCACCAATTCTGTTTATCATATTTGTAACAGGTCTGCTCAAAAGCCTGAATTCCGACAGAGGCGTTGGCACCCCGATGGAAAGCTGTATCAATGACAACAGTGCTGGCCAATGTGCAGGACTGCTATATGCAGATGATATCATGTTGCTACAAAGGGATTTTGCCATGATGGATAAATTCCTGGAGGCACTTGGGCCTTGGTGTAAAGATTGGTGGATGGAAGTGGGCCTAAACAAGTGTGGTATTATGCTATGGAGTGATGACAAGAAACTCCATGAGGAGTTCCAGCACCATACATTTATTGTGCCAGGCGCGGGAGAGATACCTAAGGTTGATGAATATAAATATCTAGAAATTGGGGTGGATGGAACCCTTCCAATCTCAAGACAGAGTACAAGACACAACAAGTCATCATACGTAAGGACACTCACGAAGAAAGAGTTAATAGCCCTGCACCAACTTCACCAGAAATGGATAGGTTGTGTCCATGCTGTGGCACACAGATGGTCAGATATTGGGAATGGGCACATTTATTAATTGACTGTAGTAATGCAATAATAACCAAGGCACGACTCGAGCACGTCACAAGTGCAATTACATCGATAAAGAAGGAATTGGCTATCTCGGGGATACCCACCTTCAGCAATGTGGGCAAAATTTGAGGACTCAACAGTTTGTGGACGACAATTGCAATATATTTTGCTGGTGGAATGATCAAGGAGTACTTTGGTTGTAGTTTTACATTGGGGTTTTGGATCAACAGATTTGCTGCCCATTGGAGTAGATCGACCTGGGTGGGTTTACATTGCAAGCTTAGCGAAGTAGGTGAAACACTCCGGCAGGATGGGGGATGGGAGGAGTATGTGTTGAGCGAGGATGTGGATTTGGAGGGCTCGCCCTCCAATTAAAACGTCTCATTATGCTCATCAGTTGACTAGGTGGGTGAAGCATCCTTATTACAATTATTGGAATAGGAAAGTTCAGCAAACCGGTTGCATTTAAAATGATCCCGGGTTGCACCTGGGTTGTAATAAATCTAAGAACTTGTGTATGACAGGGGTTGTACTGTGTATGTACTGCCTTCTCATTCGAAATGAGAAGTCCCAACTATCGGTTTTGAGGCCTACTGGGTGAAAGCCCATGTCGGTTAAGGCAAGGGAATGGTCTTAAGCATTTCTTTCAAAACCACCTCGCGGAAGTGATGTGTATGAAATAGGGTTAATCCCTATAAAGTACAAATGACAAAACTGTTCCACGCAATGGATTGACGAGATTACTAGTAGTGTGTATACATATTACTAGTGGTCTATACTTATTACTAGTACTCCGCACTTCATACTAGTTGTCTTGACTCATTATTACTAGTACTCTTTACCTATTACTAGTGGTCTATACTTACTACTAGTGCTCCGCACTTCATACTAGTTGTCTTGACTCATTATTACTAGTACTCTTTACCTATTACTAGTACTCCGCACTTATTACTAGTGGTGTGTACATATTACTAGTGGTCTATACTTATTACTAGTACTCCGCACTT
>JASFCZ010000080.1:0-17587 GCA_036937155.1 Cyathus pygmaeus
AGATTGGAGCAGTCATATAAGTACGTACATGCAATTATGCAAATGGGGGACGTATGACATAGAGCTAGCTACCGCCATCCGACAGGAGTCGCAAAGTCGTCCTCCTCATAGTCAGCAACAGTAAGCACGGAATGCACAACTGTGGCAGGAGGTTTAGCAACCACTCTCGACGGGCCCACGCCAAAACTGGGTGGTCCAGGGGTTAACATATATCCCGTCGGCGACGAGCTCTTCATCAATGACAACGTCTGTTGATACGTCCGCGTTACATCCCGAGCTGGCTTCTTCACTCTCGAAGGACCCGCGACCTGAGGCTGAACCGGAACCGTAGCATTCTGCCTCAACGGTAACCTTGAAGCTTTCCTCTTCGCCGAAGTAACTCTCTCCCTCACATCAACCCCACGTGCGCTCTCTAGCCCTGTAGCAGCCTCAAGTACCATCCCAGTTCCATCGGAGTTTTGATTCGCTAAGCGGGTGTACCGGCCTTTGGTGGTGGTGGTGGTGTTGTCTATCAGGCACGCGGAGTGTCCGCGCTGGGTGGTTTGTCTGTAGTATGTGAATGCTAGGAAGGTATATACTGCGGAAGGGACGAGGGAGAATACGAATACGGCGGCGATTTGGGATATGGATTCGCTTGACCATGCCGTGATACATTCTGTTGTATTGACTAGGTTGGTACGGTGAAAGAGGAAGAAAGGGTGAGCGTACGTTTCTGTGCTTCGGAAGCAGGGAGAGAGATGGCTGCGAGCGGCCAGGGTCGTCCTCTCTATACGAATGAGCATTAGGACAGAGGTTTGGCTAGAGAGTAAGTAATGGACGAACAAAGATGGACTTGGTGTGTAATCTCCCGTCCATGGTTAGTGAGATACATTCCATCATGAGGTCATCCTGAATCGCGTTACAACCAGAATAAAAGTGATCTGAATTGAAAATCGTACCGAGAACTCGAAATAGGACAGCGCCGAGATAATTGCTGCTACAGTCAAAATGACCGCATTCACGAACACAAGATGGACGTATACACGTATGAACGGGAGTCGGCTCTAAGGTAGGAGAAGGAAATTTTGGCTTTTGTTTTATGTGAAGATGTAAAGAAAAAAAGGGACGTACAATCGATATGCTCGCTACGCCAAACAATTCAATGACCGCGGTCGCTACGTACATCGCTCCAAGAGTGGTTGAGATTCGGGCTAGCCTAGGAACATGTTCTGTTGGACGTTCATAGCTATTGAGTTTGATAGGACTACAGTAGAGTAGGAAAGACGCACCGATGTGGTCTATGTGCACGTCCTGGAATGAACTGATCTAAATACGCGAGTACATGTTCAAATGGGTGCATGAAAAGACGATGAAAGTGGTACGAACAGCACTAGCAATAACGAGCCAGTCCACCGTCATATAAACCATAGGGAGAAAGGAAAGGACGTACGACAAAGTGAACCTCAACGCGTTAAGACCAGCCACTGTGACGCTTCAGCTACATCTACAACATGAAACGCAGGAACAGCAACTCACGGGCTATAACAACGTTCTTCCAGTTCGCCTGATACACCTCTTCAAAGAAAGACCTCGGCCCTCTCCTACGCATACGGGGAGCTGCTGATCGCATTTCTATAACCAACTGTCAGCTTCTATTGTCTTTCGCATTCTGCTTAAGAGCAAGGTTCTTACGTGGGGGCTGGAAGTTATCGACTGCAAAGTTTCCAGCATAAGTATCATCAAGAGGAAGCAACCAAGAGAACGCACACTTCAATTGCAGCTGAGGAGGACGAGGAGTCATACTGTTCCAGCAGTAGCTAGTTCGCTGTTCGTTCTACGATATGATGTTGGTGGTACCAGACAGAGAAACCGGACCATCGGAGCATGTTGTATATGTGCACAGAGACCAGGGGTTGCGGTCGAACTTGAAACAGATGATGGGCAGTGCCGCTTGCTTCTGTTCAACATCCACCAACATTTCACACCCCAACTAGTACTCAAGTCTCAACCAAAACTACTACTTGAATTCAAAAGACTTTTACATGTATCGTGTTAAAATCGTTCAACATCTGCAACAGCACTGTGACTGTAGCTCAATGGCTGCTGCAGCGCGGCATATTGTCTCGGAGTCGGACATCACTGACCACATCGTCTTGTAATGGCTCTTACTACTAACGTCCGCTAGCCTTGGGGATTCAAGTTTCAACTTGCCTTTTGGTTCGGTCTCGGACGACGATCTGTGCCGAAATCCTTACCTGGCTGGCGTAGGCACTTCAAGGGAGACAAATGACGAAGATTACTACGTACCTTCCTGATTAGCGTTCAATGTGCAATTTCCATGCTCATACAGGGGAACAACGTTAATCCGAACGATACAAACGAGCTGCGACACGAACAATGGACACGTCTGACCTGTCTCATTACACCGACAGGCTCCCGAAGGCTGAGGTACTGGAATCATACCTTTTCAAATACCACGTCAAGGCTTGGTCAGGGCTGCGAGTGATCACGACCGAAGATACAATGCTGAACATTAGAAGTCGACGTGGTTTCATTTCTGAACTTACGCACTTGGCCAAAGCCCGAGCCAGTTCCGTTGGGCAAGGAAGCCATCCCAATGCGACAGACTGCTGGAGCGGTGGTCCATACTGTGCGCTCGGTGGTCATTATACTGCAGGGCATCGGACCCTCCACTCATATTCTTCCTAGCTGGTCTCGTGATATCCTGGTCGCAGCCATGCATTCTCAAGGAAGTGACACAACGTGTTTTCAGGAGGGGACGAACGGGGACTGGCGTTGGAAGGAGCATATATCAGAACACATTAAGGTGTCTAAACGCATAACGATTCTGGAAGGTTAACAGGGCTGCTTAGGGTGGATACAAGCTGAGATTGTCAATTTCAAGCACTCAAGGAGCGCTCATCTTCGCAGGACTTCTCAAAGACTCCAACGAACGCCCCACTGGGAGTTTGACTTACAAACTCCATTCTCTCTACCAACCGTGGCCACGCTGACGCGGTTCTTCCTCCCGAGGTTCGCGAAGAGTACTTTAGGTCGTAGCCTCTCGAGACCACAGTCTGCCGTAGCAATTGCTGCGCGCGACTGACCCTTCTGAAGGCGAACTACAACTGCTGAGTTTTGACCAGCAGAACATCTCCCCATCCCAAACTAACCTGTAATCGGGTATCCTGAACTTGAGTGCTCTTTCTTCCTCGAGGCTCGACGACGTGAAAAATGTTGGAAGAGCTCGCAATATGGCGTTTCGATGTGTAACATGCAGATGTGATATATACTTTTCTATGTCACTGCCGACGATCTTGATCAGGACGATGACTATCTTCCCTTCAAGATGATGCTAAATGTTCTTGTCCGTTGTAATGCCTAATACATTCCAATTCCCGTGCCCAAATATGTTACTAGGGGAACCAATCCGGAATCTCATCTTCTAAGTTGTGTAAAGCAATGGTTTCAATGCCATGGATGACGACAGTGAGTATCCTTCGGGCTTGTATTTCTGACACCAGACCGATGGCGGCGGGAACTGGGATTCGCGAGGGCAACGCGAGAGAAGTTAAGAGAAGGGCAAGTTGCATATCAGGGCCCGTGCAGCAGACATAGACAATACGAACATCCTTCGACTATCACCGACAAGCTGATTAGACAAAATAACTGCTCAGTGCTGAGGCATTCCCAATTCCACCTTGGGGTCTGACCGTCTAATCAAGTCTAACACTCAGAGGTTTGCGACGTTAAAGATGTTCCAAAAACTGTATGTGGTACAGTAACATATAACATACTCCCATAGATGCATATTCACATATCTACCCTCATCTTCGTGACATAATATACAAATAATATAAGTGTCTATCACTGAACTCGAACCACGTTGTACATTTCCCTGATGATGATTGTAGCCTAATAACCACTGTAGGGATGTTGTCTACGTGGTCTAGGAATCTTGTCTAGAATATTTATGTTGATGTTCATAGTATCTATGTAGCACGTTCAAGTAAGTACTTCTTTAAATGCGTCGACTCAAACCACTGGGGACTTACTGGCGACATTGATATTGGAATGATCTATCATCATCCCGCTGGAGTTAGGAGCGAAACCTTGAACAGAGGACGCAAGAATACTGCACATGCACAGGAAATGAGAGTACATACTGGCACTCGCTCCCGTATCCCCATGCACTTGCTGATTACGGTGACATCTTTTATAGCAATATTGTCCTCGTCGGCGACGCGATGATCTTAGACCATACTCAGGTGAAGTATCGCCTCCACGATAACGGTCGTCACTTAGAGAATCCGCGTGCAAGCGATTCGAACTACGATTGTCAGCATCTGTACTCCCAATGAGTACCTATTTTTAGGTATTTTCGGAATAGGTTCTACCAATTCTATCAACATTGATGCAGCTCCCGCCTGTAACATTCGCTGCCGTGTAATTAAAGCTCATGCCGTCAGAATTTGTGCCAATGCCTTGACAGAAAATGACGAATTAGTTGAAATGCTCATTGAAGAAGACGGAATTCAGTTCGTACTTGTATTGCTCGGGGCTATGGGCCGGGGGGTCCATGGGTCCCACTGAGGCAACTCGGCACGGCGTAGCATTGGTTAATGTGGGGAATAGCCTGGGATGTCACTAGGAAAGTGAGGTGTGGCCGAAGGGAAACCTGATGTATTATCACCCGCAAGCCAGACAGTCCCTACTTGTAGAAGGGATGTCCGGCTCGCAGGAGCTTGGGGGAGGCATAGAGGACATGGCACGGGTGCTTGTCCTCGAAGATGGTAGACTGCAATAGCCTGAGAGACGACTTGGATGATAACGTCGCGCACTCCTATGTAGAAGTATACGTTGAATATTGTATCTCTGCAGAAGGCGCATCTCGTACGTACGTAGAACCATTTTGGTGCGGTGCAGTTGCATGCCTAACACAGTCATTAACGTTACTCTGGGCCATTCGTGA
Source organism: Cyathus pygmaeus (assembly GCA_036937155.1). NCBI lineage: Eukaryota > Fungi > Basidiomycota > Agaricomycetes > Agaricales > Nidulariaceae > Cyathus > Cyathus pygmaeus. Next base: position 4,952 of record JASFCZ010000080.1, read on the forward strand.
TATTCCACGTCTCGCTGCCACCGGTTCCCGCAAAAATGATCTAGACAGTGGCAATGGTGAAAATAGAGCGCATGCTCTGGCTGTGAAGTTGGGTTGCATGTTAGAAAGAATGAGAAACGAGGTGGAAGGCGATGGATATGATAATGATGCGGGCCGAGTGATACAGCTTTTATATCTCGACCGGCGCCTAAACATACCTTAATCCAGCACTGAACGTTGAACAGTGACAGTGAACAGTAAATAAGATCAGAGCTTGAAAGCTGTAGATGTGGGCGCGGTTGACCAATTACAATGTTGGTTCACTGATTGGAGGAGCGAAAGCAGCGAGGCGAAGAGGAAAAAAAGTGATGGAACAAATTCTGAATTGAACGCTTAAGTACTACTGGCTTACAGCAACCTCGAACATGGAAGGCCCACCGATATCATGTGCTTGCTACGTTGATGTTTTCATTTTTTAAAATATCCAATAGTCTATAAAGTATCTGAAATATTGTATAATCACGGTAAGCTATGTAGCAGAAAAGACAATATAATGTTACTCAAATCCTGTAGCCAGGTAACTTACGAAAAACGATGTGCTCATCGGCAATCGTTCAAAAATTTCAAGTGTATGATGAAATAGCGAAACAGTTGTGCTAACTGTGCTAAGCCTAATCTTTTTTGAGAATGCGCGCTCAATCATATTTGCTGCGCATGGAAGCTACAGTATATACAAGCCTGTTACACGTGTAAATCGGTCAGCGATTAGATACCGGTCAATAGCCTTTCAACTTGTTCAAGCTTCTCAGAGCTTCTCGTACGTTATGATTCAAGAGTGGGAGGAACTTTCCAATCGTAGAACTTTAGCGTCGGAATGCAGGGGCCACGACCGAAAAACGAGGCAAGAAACAGTTGTCAATGGTGTCGAGATCAAGTTCAGAAGGTGATGTGTTCCCGAAGGTCACGATGAGTAAAAGCGTCATAAATGGTGATGCGACAAGAAAGCAGTGAGCACCAGCACCTTTAAACTGAACTGAGTGGCCCGACGCACAATGCCTGCCCAACCAAATGTTGTCCCAATATGCACACCTCTCGAAACACCCCCGTCATATAGTTCAGCCGGTCAGAAAAGTAGATCATCCACTCATTCTCCCAAGAATATCCAATGTTCCAGGTTGAGGTCGACAAGAAACGTCGTTGAAAATGGGACGTAACTTTTCCGTCTGTGGACAGGACAAAGCAAGGACAAAGAACTGATACTGATGTATACAGTTTGTTGTTCCGTTTGAAGTTATTGGTATTGAAATTGATCGAGAGCGCATTCCACAATTGTCAATTATTTCGACAGAAAAAGAAGTGGTGGTGATATATCGGAAAAAGTGACTTCATTGGAATCTGGATGAACTAGGCCCTTGGAAATGGCGGCCCAGGGAAATTTGATAAATGGAGTGAGGATATCGATGATGTTCAACATTCCAAATGACCTCTTCGAACAATGGCAAGATATGCGAGCAACATATTTGGCAAGGAATGAAATCAAGAGCCTGGAAAAAAATAGGGCTTGTTATCTATCAGAATGGCAGGAGACGTACATACATTGAGTCGAAAGCAACTGGTGGTTATACTGTAGAAATTCGAGCGAGGCTATGATACAAAGAAAAGTGAAAGAACATACATCCTTCTTCCACCAATTTTTTCCGACGTGGGCTTTTTCATACGATCTCAGCCTCGGTATACAATGCCTTCAGCATCATATCATCCTAACTCCTCCTCGAAGTGTGTTGCGAAAGCGTGGTATGTTCAATCCTGACTACTGGAGGTACGGGATGAGTAACGTTGATGGACGGGTAAAGAGCAAAAATATCGTCAAAACATCCAGGCGGGTGTGCATATTTGAGTGAGTTAGATGTAGATTTAGATACTTGGTAGGTTAGATGAAGCCAGTATCGATGGAGTGACGAGTCTGTAGTTCGTGGGAATATAATGGTATAATACGGACTCCGCCTCCGTGCAGACCTGTGCAGACGCTAAGTTGAACCCCCTCAACAAGCCACAGCACTCCTTGTGTGGGACAGCGAACTAACTGGAAAGTAGTACTGTCAACAAAAAGAATGACTTAAGTAGATATAACATGACATATTATAGCAGTAGATTCGGACCCTGCGACCCATTGACTCAAGACCGCCCGGACTGTTTAATTACTTCGCTGACTATAGTTATGTAACTTATGGACGACTTGCGTGATGAACTTGCTCATTCCCTCTTTCTGGCGAGATTGTTCTCTCCAGTAGGCCATCCTGAACGCCAGCCATGTAGCTTTTCCGGCCCCCATTGTTCCTAGGGAGTGGCGGTTTGAACTTTATTAAGTACTAATTATAGTTGCGGAATACGAACTTCGTATGTCGTAAGTAATGGACTTGCACGACATTATGACTACTTGTTCTCAAATATGAGTCCGTCGAGATGGTATTAAATTCTCATGGTTGGCGTACTGGAGCACTACAACGAGAAACAGAGTCTGAAATCTCCCAGAGAGCCAGAATGATGACGACACCAAATATCAGAACATTTTCGAAAGGCCGACGGACTTCACGAATTTGTGTTTCTGTACTATATGGTCAGCGATGAACTGCAATAAGTATTTTCGAATTGGATATACGTACGATGGATATAATGTCCAGCATTATTCACAATCGTCACCGTGCCAGTCATCGTCATATTCATGGAATTACCACCGAAGTCTTGATATGACACCATAAGAGAGTGGGCATTTGGAAGGTGGAGTATGGTAATACGACGAACCTGCCACGCTAGATTTACTTCTTATTCTCTGTGTAACGCGGTCGTATCCATGGACAGTTGGATTTGGCGTTCGTTCTCCGGAAGTGCCGTTGCGGTTATAAGGGATGTGGGCTTCAGTGAGTGCGGCAGGTGACCGATTTGGAACTGAACATAAACCTGTGATGAAGTTGTTGTTAGACAAGTAAATGATAGTTCCAAGAACCTTTTCTATCCCAGTTCGCGTCATCTGAGGCTATGCTTTGGGCTTTCTTAGGTCTAGGCTTCGACGTGGAAAGCTGAACAGTTGGAATCGACATAAGAACTGAGGTGATGAGTTTAGTACTCGGATGTCGACGGGGAAATAAATTACCTTTCAAGGTGGGATGCCATGTATGTAGTATGGAGGACAATACATATAAGGCCAAGAGTCCAGGATGTGAGATTAGGTTAAGCTCATTCCTACTGAGTTTCGGAATCCGGTAGTTTCGTGATTGGTATTGGATTGGTGACAGGTGCAAGGATGGGCATAGGATTGGTGCAACGAATTGGCAAGGATCAAGGATTGGTGTGGGAATTATTTACTCGCTTTTTGAAAGGCTGACGCGGCAATAGGATCGTCGGTGTCTACCTGTCAAAGCTCAGCCATGCTTACACTTATCATTGGAAACGCTTATACACAGCCTTCTACTAGAGCGCCTATTCATCTTTCGTCTGTGCTTAATTCTCCTTTCCAATCGTCAGAATTTGTTCATAACCGGAATTATTTTACAAAGTTTACAACCACATATGCTTATCATACATACTCGAGTAAGTTGCAAAGTGCAAGAATCGTTCAATCACAAAGAGATGGTTGAATAGTAACGGAATGTGCACCAAATGCAGACTGTAATACTTGAGGCACAACATGCCATATCGAAAAAAGCTAGTAAGTAACGATTAATAAGTATGTACGACGTAAACGGTAAATTACATCTTCAAAGTTCAAAGTGCTTCAAAGTGGCTACCAAAGATAACTCCTGCATCATTCAGATCGAGCATTGCAAGCGAACAATCCAAATTGAACGTGACAACAACCACTTCCTACACTCTAGTGGAATCAGCCCGGCGCTTTCGTCCTAACACTCTCCAACCGCCATGCAGTTCAAGACAGTCTCGTCTCTCGCCACGTTCCTGCCAGTACGGAATGTTACAAAATTATTTACTTACGTTTTATACCATTCACGCGTCATATTTGCACAAATAACAATATTACAGTTACATAGCTCAGTGAGGTATTAGTAGAAGTCGAAGAAACACAAGCAAAACTAGTAGTAATGAACTGAAAAGCTGCACGGAGTCGTGTATATAACAAGCACACCAAGTCAATGACTCTGTCCAGAGGAACAACAACGGGAAACTGATTCTAAGAGGACCCATAGAACAAACAAGACGGCGAGACCGCCGAAAATAAGAATTTCAAAAGGGCGACGGACTTCACGAATGTGTGTTTCTGTACTATCCGATTAGCAGCGCACTGTTCAAATATTTGGATATATGTACGATGAATATAATGCCCAGCATTGTTCACCACTGTGACTGTGCCGGTCATCGCCATATTCACAGAGTCGCCGCCGAAGGCTTTGAAAGATACATTCAGGTAGGAGGTAGGGGTAGGTGGAACACGACGTACCTGCCACGCTAGATGCACTACTTGCTGCTTCATGTGAATTGTGGTCGCATCTACCGACATAAGTTGGTTTTGGTGTTTGTTCAACTGTGGATGTGCGACGGCGGTCAAAACCGGGGGTATCTATATTGTCTTCAGTTGACCGAGTTGGTCGTGGATTTGTGCCAAGTTGTTATCTAGTCTAGGGAAGAATAGAGTGTATAACATTATATAAACCTAAGATCGCGTTGTCCATGCTTTGAGCCCTCGTTGGTCGCCGCCTCGCTGTTGGCGAGAGACGAGCAGTTGGTTGATGCGGAGGTGTATTCGACATCCTGTGCCGGTGATGACGGCGAATGTGACAGAACTGCGAGGGAGAAGTTGGGGAGAAGAGTATCGTTATTGGGATAAGCCATGGGTGTTATATAGCAGAAGCGCCATCCGTGGATTTGTTCGTCTTGTATTGATGCAGTGTATGTACATATTATTTTTGTGTGCAGTTCTAATATTAGAGTTATGATTTAGTGTTAGGGATCTTCTTTCTTTCTTCAAGTTCTTGTGTGGTAGACCGTACATGTATGGGTCACATGATATGAACGATGGTATCGTGTCGCTATAACGACCGGTCCAACTCGCAGTCTCCTTCCCAGACCCTACGGGATGTCTCTATACTATATGGTACACCACTAATTCGTAGGTAGATAGATAATGGAAAGATAATTATAAGTCATGTTCATCATCCAATCAAATCACTTCATCAAATCAAATTCACTTTGGGAACTTGAAGAACTTGAACTTAAATTGAGTGAGACATCCCGTAGGGTCTGGCACATAATATATACAAACAACATAGCCACATTGATGGCCATCTCGCCGCTATCATTCTGAGAACGAAATGTCAACACGCGCTATTTGAGCGCCAGTATTTACCACTGGTGCATTAACATGATAAATGAACTACAGAGCTACGGTGACGATACCAAGACGAAACATGAGTTATATATTAGACAGTGATACAACGAAGTGGAACTATGTGCTAATCTGAATGTGCAGTGCGCTAAGTAACAAGTTGCAACTATGCATGGTAGACTCGGAAGTGTGAAGCGGTTAAAAGCTGTTTCACCTAGCAAGGAGAAGCTAGGTATTGCGATAGCACGAAGCTAGGTGAAGCAAGGCGTCGCGATGCAAAACATAGGGACAGTGAAAATCGAAATGGAATGAATATTCATGTTACAGGTCAAAGCCGCTGCGTGACAGCGTGGACGAAACAATACTTAACTTCACACCTGAGCTTCAAATTCGTCACTGTTCATGTCGCAAGTCGCCTTGCCTCATGACATGTCTTTTCTTCGTCTTATAGTGTTCAGTTTCTTCTACGGAGTAGCAGTTCGCCCAGAACCAACCACTGAAAGCACCTGCATTAATGCCATCCATAGGATTTATGGCACTTTCACTGAAGGAAGTTGGAATTGTTGTAGTATGACGCCGATACTTCTTGATAGAACTTCGGAGCCTTGTTTGTATATAAAAACCCGGTGTGAATTGAATAGGTGCTACGGTCAAGCTATGGTAAGATGGTGTAACTTGTAGAATGATAACGGATGAAATTAGAAGATTGCATGAAGTTAAATGTACTCACCTTGAAATTCTACCTCCAGTTCCAAATCTCGTCTACATAGTTTCACCAACACCTTGCGTCTTTGGAAACTAGAAGATGCCCAACGGCGGGCCAATGAACAAGTCTATGTTCTCTCGATTGAAAAACGGACGAGGCCATTTGAGCTCAGAATTGATCGGCACAGGCGGCGGTCAGCTCGACCCTCCTGTTTGTAAATATTATGTGCTAGACCCTACGGGATGTCTCACTCAATTTAAGTTCAAGTTCTTCAAGTTCCCAAAGTGGATTTGATATGATGAAGTGATTTGATTGGATGATGAACATGACTTATAATTATCTTTCCATTATCTATCTACCTACGAACTAGTGGTGTACCGTATAGTATAGAGACATCCCGTAGGGTCTGGGAAGGAGACTGTCCAACTCGGAGATTTCTGGCAGGGTTCGCGACAACCAAGGTCCAGGAGACAACAACCATCCTGGAATTTCCGCCCATCTAACATATTCACGATTTGCCGCACAAAATAAATTACAACTTTAGTACATATATACAGTAAAAACAACAAAAGAATCATTCAATCGGTAAGTAAAGGAGGGATTAGTGAGTACAACAGAGTACAACATGCGCGATAGGCACAACGCGTCAAAAAGCAGGTAGAATTCGAAAGTGGGAAAGAGCGGAAAGTAAATAAGTGACAATACAACGCGTAAAGGTGGAAGATAAAAGAGCAGAAGGTCGTTGCACGAAGTCTATATTCGAATCGAAACGTCGTCCACGAATGTCAAGGCTCACCACACAATCATCATCCATCAACACCTCCCCACCCCCCCATCATCCACCAATACCTCCCCACCCCCCCCCACCAACCTATCACTCCCTCACCAACCTATCACTCCCTCACCAACCTATCACTCCCTCACCAACCTATCTCACATACCTCCCAACTCCCACCCAACCACCACCCCCCCAAGCAACACAACCCTAACCCTCCCATCCCCCAGCACACCCACCGTCTCCCTCAAGACCTCCCACACCCTCTTCCTCAATGGGCCCAAGAGGGAGAGCGAGAACAGGAAGAGGGAGGGGAGGTGTAATGGATCGAGACAGCTTTCTTTCCATGCGGGCGGGGGGGAGGATAGGGAGCAGGCAAGGGTGCATGATGTTGACGTTGATGTAGATGAGGAGGAAGAGGAGGAAGGGAGGCGGGTGATTGTCCTTGAGCGTGCGCGCGCACGGGCTACGTCTAGAGAGAGGGAATGGAGGTACTCGAGTTCCCATTCCTGTTTATCCCACTTGTTCCTATCGCCTTCAATATCATCATGGGGGAGGGCAGATACGGCCTTGTGCACTTCGCGCCATTTGAGGAACTTGTCGGCTGCCTCGTTACGTGAGAGTGTGAGGGTTTCGGGGCGGAATAGCCCGTGTTGGAGGGCGGGGATGGATTGGGATGGAAGCCCTCTTCCGGCCTGTTGGTAATGGGGTGGGCAAATTGTTTTGGGCTCAAAACTGCCATTCTGCCGGCAGAACTCAATTTGCCGGACGCGGCAATTTATGGCAGAATTGTTTTTGGTAACAACCAAGTAACAACTTGTAATTGAGACATTTATAAGCTAATAAATTATCTTTCAGTGTTAGCATTGGTTATTTTGTGTGTTTGGACGCTTGTAAATGAAAAGTTAGTGATATCAGAAACCACACAAGCAAAGGCGGCATACTCGAATTGTACTCAAAGTCACGATTGTCTTGTTAGCCGTGTGACATATGTGACTTATACAAACATGTGACATAATTTACTCAAGATTAACCCTCAGATGTATTTCTTGGGAATGATTTGACCTCATTTGGTGGTAATTGAGAGAAATTGTTTGACGTTTTAGGTACACATATTACTATTTGTGGTTTATATGCTATGTGATCTGCCAATATCTGCCTGAACCCCTCTCGTTCTGCCATTCTGCCCACGATCTGCCCGTCAGATTGGCAGAATTGTATATATTTTGCCAACAACACTACAGTACCCTCGGGCATTTTCTTCTGTTCGTGTCCCTCATATCGTCTGCTCCCATCTGCGGCGTTTGGAACCAATGCACCAACTGTTCGTCTTTCCATTACATTCTAGCGAAAGTACTTATCCGCTTTATCTAACAGATGACGAGCGAATGTGCGTCTGGTCGCGACCCAGTGTCATTAATCACTTGGCCTCCTGAACATGTTCCAAGGATTCGGCACGCTGCGCAACACCGCGCGATTAAACCCATCGATAAGTACATCGATTCCATCGTCATCAGCTTCTCGTTGCACACAAAGGTGTACCCGAACAGCCCTAAATCACAACCCCACTCGAGCATAGCACCATCGGAACTATGGGCGTGTGACGACAGAGCGATCTGCGCCTACTTAAACCCCCTCGGTTTGGGGATTGATTCTGCAATACCCCCATCTTAACTACTATCCACACTACTATGTCTGACGAAATCGTTGAAGGAGGAGTTTACAAGCTCGTCAACGTGCGCGCTGGCACTGCACTTGATGTCTCCAAGGACGGCTACACCGGTACGTACAACCACCATGTTGTGATGTATCAGGGGCTCTTAACTGATTCCATAAATCTTTAGTTCACGGATGGACTGCCCACGGCAGGGACAACCAGAAAGTAGGTTTCTGAAATGTATCGCTACAATCGTCAACTAACATTTTTTCAGTGGAGACTCGAGAAACACGACAACCACTGGGTCTTCAGCAACATCGCCTTCAAGGGCTATCTCGGTGTTGATGGAGATGCTCAGAATGGCGCTCACGTTATCCTTGTGCCCGAGCCCTTCCATTGGGACATCTGGCCCGATGATAATGACAACAACGTCCACAGGTACGTCACTAACTGGAAGTACGACGGCATCTGGTTCTTACTCAAACATCTTTCAGGATCTTCGTTCCCGACTGTGCCCCTCCTGGCATGAACATCGACCTTGATGTCGGTGACGGTGACAATGGTACCAAGATCCATCTCTGGTCCAAGTACCCCGAGCACAAGCAGCAAGCTTGGAAGTTCGAGCGCTGTAAGAAATCATCTTCGTGAATCGCAAGCGTTTATACTCATCGTATTTCTAGGTGATTAAACGGACTATCAATCTTGTAACAGTAGCATGAATATTGGAAATCTTGTATCGCACTGTGAGGAAATGTTATAAATTTGTTGTACATGTTATTACGCGACCTCGCGGAATTTGAGTCTGCTGCAAGGTCAGTGACTTTCTCACTTTTACTTACATAAGTTTTTGGTGCCGATTGATGGATGAGGTCAGTACTGGTACCTAATACGCTGTCCTCTGCTGTCCTCGAGTCCTCTCTGTGGTCCTGAGCACGGCTATTCTAAGTTCAGGATTGTACTTAGTCTGACAAACGAAGACAGAACTGGTCATTCAGCCAAACATTCAGCATCGTAAGCAACTTATAACGTTTTTGCTCCTTTAACTACCGTACTAAAATGAAACCGGACGCCCAATAGTAACTAGATCAAGTCTGTAACTGAAAGTCTAAGCTAAATAAGCCTACTCGACAACCAATACAACCAAGACCAATAACGCATAACTTTCCTAGGGAGTTAGCCGTTTGACCCTTGTAATAGTCGCGGTTGTTGTAGTTGTCGTAGTAGTTATCGTTAGCTCTCCATTACCTTCAATTTTCAATCCTTCTGCGTCAATGACAGTTTCAGCCTTTGTTGCACTTGGTGTATCGATGCTTATGTGGTCAATAAAGGTCGAAGACCTTTGTAGTTTGCTGTCTTGATCTTTCCGATTTACTTTGATGAAATGCCAGAGGTGAGAGGTATCGAAGGGATATCTATTTGTGAGTTTAACCTTTGGCATATAAATTATAATGTCAGACCCTCAGTAGAATCTAACGACGTACCTTGCCTGTTCCATCGTTTCCTTGTGTCAGTACAAGTCGATTATTCGGCCAGCAGATTCTGTCATCAAAACAGCAACATTGTAACTAATCCAGGGGTATAAAATTGAACATGTTGAATAGGATTCACATACCTCCACACGCCAGTTTCAATGTCATCTTTCTCTAGTGCCCAACTTACAGGGTACGGGCTAGCGTAAATTGATGCGCCTTCATGTAGGCCGCTATCTAATGTAACATATCCCCCATTGTATACACTCCGAATCGAGTATCCTGCCCCTAACGTTGCGATATCCCACTATGGATGGAATATAGGGTGTAAGTAGGTTTATCAGAAAGGGAGAGTGGTGAAAGATACTATTCACCTGTTGATTTTTACCCCCGTGGTGAGGGAAAATTAGAGAGTATCAGTTTATTTATGAATATGGACATGCTATCTGGGATATACCAATTAGTGACCTCCGATCTTCTCCTGAGAGATCAAGTACATTATTTCCTTCGCCAATGCGTCTGATTTCATATGTCGCTGGAGTGGCAAAAACATCGTCGGGCGATTGGATGATAGGTTTCGGCTCCATGCCAGGCGATTTCACAGAGAACTCGCTTCCTCCAAGGAATGTTGGTAGAGAGAGATTGGAAAGAGACATGAGGCCGCAGACTGCTCAGCTAGCAAGATATACCCAGGCTTCAGCCTTGCTGAGGCCGCATGGAGCGTGAAGTCACAAATCCTTTGGAGTAATTTCTTCGCAATCACCCGTCTATGCAGTACAACTTTACGACTTTGTACTCACTTCCCGAATCCGTAATCGTATAAGGATCTGATTAAATGCTCCGTATACATACATCTAGATCGGCTTGATAACATTAGGTCCATTCAGCTAACAAGATGACGTTGCCTATGTATGCAGTCGATTCCACTTCGTAAAACATGAGTAACCTTGATAATCTACAAGATAGAAAACTTATGAGATAAAAAGATGAAGCAGATATATTCGTTCACATACCAAAATTTAACCCTTGACTGCAGCTACATTTCCCTTCACGATAGGTGTCTCCATACGGACAGTGATGGAATGGAGCATGGAAGTACCCTATCTCGTTGAAGAAGTGGATTTTATCTTTTGAAAGGAATAACGAAGCACCTATGCTGTGGACAGGTGCATCCCCCCATCTCTAATTTAAAACGATTTAAACGTGAATGCTCAATATGGTATTGAAATGCTACTGACCTCGTAGTAGAATCCCCCTTTTGAGTCAAGGAACTCAAAGAATTTGGTGTACGCTTCGCCTCTCCAGAAATCCATGTCAGCGATTTCAAAATTGCTCCAAACTTTTAGATAAGTATGAGATATCAAATAAACAGAGAATGTACGAAATTAGTTGTCTTACAATGACAAAGATTGTAAGTCGTTCCCGCGTCTTCTGAGAGGAATCCCATTGAATTTCCCTCTGCAATGTACTGAGGGTGTTGGTCGGCGAATTCTATAGTCCACATTATCGTGAGCGGCGTGTTTCCAGCGATTATATATACTAATAGACAATCAATACCTTTCACAGTGCTCCATAAGGTCGGGATCGTTTTCTCGAACTCGTATAGAGATACGGTGAATCCTAGATATAATTGGGCACGGTCAGGAAACACCGTAATGATGGGTTTGTTTCACCAAGTATCCAAAGACCAACCATATGTTTTGTTGTGATCTTCCATGTACCTGAAAGGGTCGAAGTTGATATCACAGTAGAAGTGGACGCTTGGCCTAGACATGAATCAGGTAGGTAATATGTTCCAGTCATAGACCATTTGAACATACTCAATCCGCCAGTACCACTTGTATTTCTGTAGGAGTTCCTGTTTGTAGAAGAACTAAATTTATAATAAGGTTTGGGGTAAGAAACGGGCGGCAGGGTTGGATTGGATACGAACACCGGAATTGAATCGGCACATGTTTCGGTATCTAGCGGCAAGCGGTGAATGATGTACTGGTTTTATCTGTGACTCTGTGTACTTACGGTACGCTTCCTAAATCATAGTCAACCAACAATGACTCTTCCTGCTGGTACCCACGTACCTCCGTAAATAACTTTCCCCTTCTCCAGCATATCTCTGTTCTTCTTTGCCTTTTCTTCGTCGATCCAGTCCGGCTGGTGCCACTGATCAGGCGGTATCAACCCAAACTCAACCTTAGCTTTTGTAAGAGTCAGTATACGTCTGGACAGAAGCATCAAACATTGAGATCGTGGATGTGAAGAATGAACACACTCTTTAAATTTATTGGTAAATGGCTCGTCATTGAGGTACACGTATGGATATCGATACCGCTTGTTAAATCGACTCTCTATCTCTGAAACGCTTTGTACGATGCCTTCAATGTCGCTGTTTCGGGCAAGAATAACAAAGGTCGCGTTGGCTCTTCGTTCGCTGTCCGCAAGCGTTGTATCCGGTTTCGTTTCTGTTGTAGAAGTGTGGGGTTTGGAATTCTGCTCGGTTGTAGAAGGTACTGTTGTAGGGATGTCAGAAGTCGGTGAGTGCTGCTGCTGGTCGCCTTTCGACAAAGTGCCTTGTAGTCTGTCCTTGATGTTCGAGAGTGACGTGGCCCTGTTGTATCCCTCGTGTGTGAGAGCGAGAATGTAATGAAACCCAACCTGTGATTGTAGCATTAAAACATATTCCGTAGGCGGAATATCCATCCGCAGATACGTACTAAG
>JASFCZ010000082.1:0-13680 GCA_036937155.1 Cyathus pygmaeus
CCAGGGACGGCGATCGTAGCTGGGAGGAAGACCATGGGGATAGGGCGGGCAAGTACCGCGAGCAGCAAGAATGTGGATCAGGTTTCCGGGGCAGTGGTGGACTTCCAAGTGGTGAATCTGGCGATGGCCATCGGGATGGGGGTGATCTCAACGATAATGGGGTGAATAGGAATGATAATCGCAAGGAGGGCGAGCAGCTCGAGGGTGAAACTAGGCCAGTTATAACCACGATCGCCCCATCTCGGGATGAAAGCCCTGCCCTCACCAAACCACCACCACCACCACCACCACCACCACCACCAAGCTCTCCGTCCGACGACATCGACATCGATATCCAATCCCCTCCTCTCTCCGAGCATACACAGAGAGACACATCCTCTTCCTCCTCTTCCCGCTCCTCCTACTCTTCACGCACCTCCTCTTCACGCACCTCCTCATCACACACCCCCTCCCATACCCTCCCACCGCCACAAACTCAAACTCAACATACCACTCCCAACCCAACTCCCACCTCCAGCTCAACCAACAGTGATCAACTACGAAATGCACTTCCGGATCTCTTGCTCCATCCCATGCCCCCCGAGCTCCAGTCCTCCGCACACATAAACCGCGGACATCGTCGAAAACGAATGGCGGTGTACGACGATATCATGACTTCGCTGTCATCTCTCTCTCCGGGACAGAGGATCCCAGATGAGGAACTGTTGTCGCCTACGAGGCCCCCTCCCCCGAGGCCTGTGGTTCCGGCCGCGTTGAAGAAGATGCATCCGAAGGTGAGGGGGGCGGTTGTTAGTGAGGGAGTGTTGATGCGTGCTATGGGGTTGAGTGGGCTGGGGATGGGTGGTGGTGGGGATGGGGGTGTTGAAGCTGCTGCTGTTGAGGCTCAGTCAATTGAGGTTCCTACGAAAACACATCATGTGGTGAAGGGAAAGGAAAAGGGAAAGGGGAGAGGGACAGACTCCCCTGTTGAGCGCGGACGGTCGCCTACTATTCACTTGTTGGCAGAGAGCGATCCGCGGGGGTCCCCGCCTATTGGACCAAAGCCATTCCCACCCCCTTCTTCACCCCTTTCCTCCCCTCGTCTTGAGGATGGTCCTGAGGATGGGGAAGGAGGAGGAAAACTTTCCACTCCCGTTCCCGTACCTGCGGCTCGCGGTAACCTATCCCTGCCGAAGGTTGATGGTGACGCTCTGAACATTCGAGGTCTCGTGGATCTCAAAGCGTCTTTACCCGGATACAAGCCTCCTTCAGCACCTGACTCTACTCCTACTTACACAGGAGGGACACAACCAGAAGCTTGTCCTCCTAATGCCGTGCAAGCCCCATTGTCAAATAACCCAGCACATCACTTACATTTATCTCTTGAACGCCCAATGGGAAGCCCACGTGTCCCGCCAAATACGCCTATCACCTCCCCGAATTATGTTAGAGGTGCATTTAAGAGCCCTTTGAAAGGTTCGTAATGATGTTTATGTGTGTATTGTATACTGACTGTCTTTGTACGATAGTTTTGCCTGGTGAACTGGATATCCCTGAGGAGTGTGAAGGACGAGAGAAGATGAGCTCGGACGAATTGGCTTTAGCTGTTGAGCTGGCGGTGTCTGCGCATCCGAAGGCTCTTTGTTGAAGAGAGCGCGACCTGGTGCACGAGATAAGAATATGCAATTTACTTGCAACTACAGATGCGTTATGAATGTCATGACGGAATCGCACATTTGGGATTATCAGCGCTGTTGTTGATCCAATGTTGACCCCAGGTTGATCCCTTCACTGGAGCGGCGATGCAATGTTTCAAACGTGGTTCGGATTGGCAATTACCTTGACCGTCATGACGTCATATATTTGCTATCACCCTCAGGACAAAATAGATGACCGGATTACTTGCAATTGTCTTGTGCATTGTTACCAAATTGTTACGTTCCACACGACATCCATGGCAGATACCCCTACGCCTTATCCTCTTTAGCGTAAACTTTGCAGATTTCACCTACTCTAAAAATGGCTTCAAGGTCTTAAGATCTTAACTTTCAGGCGATTTCACTACAAATTCCAAGTTCTCGCTAGTATGCGGGCGAGTAATCATCCATTAGCTGTACTCAATAATTCCCCCCTAACTTTTTTCTGAGCTCCTATGTAAAGCCATGTAATGCGCTGATGCTAAGCGTCAGAGTAATCAAATTCAATAGGAGCTCACATATAACCTAGCATATTATCAAACATTTGGTTTCAGCTCGGATTGCGATAGAATTTTGGTGCTCTGTAACTATTGCAACTACTCATACTCTACTTCTTCACTTCAAGATGCTCCTCGGACTCGCTCGAGTACCTGATACGATATCATCCCACGCGTTCTGAGGCTTTATTTCAACCCAGGTCTATTCAAGTTCCCCAATCGCTGTGAGAACGACGACCTGCAAGTTTCAACCTGCCCTCCCTCGCTACGAACCAACGCTTCAACTTTTCTCCTGCGTTGTCTTCCTTTTATTAGTGGATGAAATGTACAATTTTAGTAACGTGCCATTCATGGACCAAGTTCTTGGATATAACAGCGCTACATCGACGCGAACTATATTCCTGGAGTTTTCCTGCTGCTCATCCCACGACTTGCATTCTTCCGATAATAGATGTTCGATTTCACCGGAGCATTTGTATAGTTTTGGGCTTCGCATATCGAAAGGCCACCGAAATTCCGCGGGTTGGACAAGGGCACCCGTTTCTCAGTCCGGAGAAGCAACAATTAAGGCCTGTCGAGTCTGTACTGCTTCGGTTACTTACGCTGACATCACAGTAATCTACTAAGCAGTGGTTAGGACACCTCATTTTGAAAATGTGTGAGCGGAACTTTAAGCATTATGCCTTCATTCTAGTTCATTGCTTCGTGGTTAATCCCGGAGTCGGTGTTCTAATAATTGAATGAAGGCTTAAAAATAACGACGGAAATAATTCATTCGGGCGGAAGATCTTACTGTCGTTTGATTGTCACGTCGGTCAAAGCGCGCAGTTGATATCGGTATGGCGAAGTCGCCGTAGTTTCTGATGACATTTGGGATCACCCTTCTCCTTCATGATCATCATGATCTACAGTTGAGACATGCAACATATATCATCACCTATGGCATACATAGATCAAGTAGAAACACGATTGACCGACGACTAACTTCAATCCATGATGGTTTATTTAATTTCTGTTATCAGCCTCACACTGTAAACAACTTTCCACAAACTACATAGTAGCCAGAGTTAAATTTAAGGCGGAGGAGGGTTGGTCTTCTAGTGACGTCGCAGGCTCAGCTTTACATCAGAAAACTTAGGCGTACGTGCCGTACTTCCTATGACAAATGTAGGTACTCAAAGTCCTCGGTCGGATGGCATCCTAATAGGTAATTTATAAGGTGGATGAATAGACACTACGCTAAAGTGATATAGAGGCTATACGACTTGAATCAATATAATAAACAGGCAGTTATTTTTACCCACGGTATAAAGATAAGAGGCAAAGACAAGAGACAAAGATAACATGTTGTATCACGTGATACAACTACGGTCAACTTCCGGGCGCCGCAGGCGCCCCTAGAATTTCCCCCGGGCGCAAGCGCCCGGGAAATTCTAGTGAAGATTAATGAGTTACAAGATATATTATTAATTAATGTCCATGCGCTTGAAATTCTTAATGAAGAGATTGCCACTACCGAAGATGCAGATCCCATATGCCAGGGTTAGCGCTAGGGGTCAATCCATCCCACATGTGCGTAGAAATACTCCTGACTCGGAGGCAGGTACAGTGGACGGCACAAAGTACATCCCAAATGGTAACAATGTCCCCATGGAAGGGGCGTACAAATATGGGGGTCAATTCGAGGAAGCTTGACGTGATGACAACTTCTGCTGATGGGGGAAACGTGGCTGCCTCGCACCGCCATGTATCGCACTGCTCGCCAAATGCAGAGCCTGCATCCAGTCTTGAAAAGCTGGAGAACGTGGTAATGTCGTAAACAATGGGGGATTTTTGGTTTCCGCCGCGCTTTTTCAGCAAACGATTCAGATCGACATGTGGCCCGTCGGTGGATGGAAGAGGTATAAATCGATTTCTTGGTAGAAGAGGGGGATGTTCCACAGGCCATTGCTGGTCGACCCAGCTCCAATGAGGGGGTTTAATGGACATCGAACGGGAACGAAGAGGAAAATAGGACTATATCAGGGTGTATTGAGTACTGGCTTCCCTGTCATAACGATGAAATGTTAACGCGTACCAGCAGTCAAATTAAATGTGGTAGTAAACGGTGGAATATAAGATTTATGCCGCAGTAGACATGAACAAAAGAAAGGACTGCTGCGGGGATAGTTGAAAATCTAAAGCTGGGAAGTAGTATGTCCACTTATGTACTCGTTATGTTTGCTTCTTCTGTTCTTTCATATGCGTCACTAATCTAATCCTGATAGTATACTAACTCCGTGAAGTGCGGCAACTGCGCGGGTCAGCAGCCCTGGTGGATCATTGTCCCGTGGGGTAAATCGAGCATACTTCCCAAACATAAAATACATTACAATTGACTACCACAAATTAGTCCCATGCTGAGAACTTTGATCCTCTTGGTCGCATGTTAACGAGTATATTTCTACAATAATATACTAAGTTTCTTTACGTCTCTTCACATACCAACTCAGCGTACGGGTTGCAGTTCCCGAACACGAGGTGTTGTTGCCACTTCTTTGCTGTTCTGACTGAACTATCTCTGGAATAGGAGTTGATTGTTGCCATTTCCTTATCTTAGATATTGCATCTCCTTGGTGACATGAACATTTGGAATTGAAGACTGTCATTAATATGTAAGGGAGTTTCCTTGGCCCCGGTCAGTGACGGATCGTGAAAGTCAAGAATCCGATTAGACATCCAGACGAGCAAGCCTTTAGGAGACATGAAATTTGAGACTTTCATCAACATACCTAGATCTGGAATACATCCTTGATGTTTTAAGCGGGAAGCATCATACACCTTCAGACACTGGATTTGGCAAGTATTTGGAACGCAGAGCCAGGTCCAGGGGACAGGGATCTGTGCGTGTGCCTCCCACCCGATGATCATCTTAGATATAGACCTGCCACAATGATCCGTGGCACGATATGGATGAAATAAGTACACAATGGGAAATAGTGCAGCGTTTGAAACATCGTATCATCACATCAATTTCAGACATTATACTCTACTGTATCTGTCAACTGAGATTCATTTTTCTTCAAGTATGTTACCAACATCAGTATTCAGCATGAAGTTCACCGATAAAAACTCCGCGAGGTCTTATCCATTTGCGATGTAGGTTATTTAAGCACCGCGGCCTTGAATCTCCTACGACGTAGATCTGATCATTGTACGATTATGCCATTTATGTAGGTTCTCCAGACCAAGAACGTCCGGAGGAGATTGTTGAGCGCAGGTTCTCCACTAAGTAAAGTTGATATGTATATAGAATTGATAAACACTTTCGACAAACTTCCAACTCTCCATCGAAGACTCGAAGTCTGATGATCGACCGTCGGTAGAATCTCCGTGATGCATCCTATTAACTACACGGAAGGTGTGTATGATATGGCCGTATGGAGCTATTCTGGAGCGGAGCAAAAAAGCGATGATACTGTAAACTTCTTCCAATTCGCAGCATCGGTATTGATGCTTGGGGACTCCCAATCCTATGGATCAATACGACATGGACGTTTTACTCTGATCAACCACATCACTCCGACTCGGCATAGTCACCCATCACATGCCGGAGTATCTGAGATTCAATAAAGCATGATAACTACTTAACTCCGATTCGGCATATTGTATCATATGCTTGATATATTATTAATCATTGATCAGCTCGTTTTGATCACAAGCTCATGTTGGCCATTACAGTATTCTTCTTATGTACCTTCTCGACGCTTATTGGACTCAAAATTTAGCAAGTGTACTTACTCATTTTGCATCAGTAAGTAGGTCTGCAGTGATCGAGAACAACCAATTGAGGAGAAGTTGCACAGCTGTTATTTCTGCTACCCTGGTTGCAATGGTCAAGTATATCCATAAGAACTTTCTTAGCCAAGCGCAAGGTCGTTTACTCATGCAATTTATGTAATTTTGTTGGTGTCTACCGCGGGGTTCTGGGCAGGATGTTGCTGACAACATTTTACTCTCTACAATATGGTTCAGCCGAGCAGAAAGTACGGGGTGAGAGCGAGATACAGTTTACCTGCGGCGATATCCGGTATGAAGCTGGTTGGAGTATGCATTTCAACTTTACATTACACTGGGGCGCACGACCTGTTATAGCTTGGTCGTGTGAAGGAAGGGTGTCGACCCAGAAGTATGGACTCAATCGAACTCTAATATTCGGAAACATCCGTGATCGAACTCCTCCTCAGCGCTCGCTGGTGCACACTGCACAGTGGGTGACGTGGATTCTCATCGATCTCAATGTCAACTACCATGGGCATGAATTCCCTCATCTCTTGCTCACCACAAATACACCTTTGAATATCGGTTTCAGATCTCTTATACATATATTTTCCTTATAATACATTGGTATGTTTTATACTTCTACTCTTTCCAGCGATTTTGACGTTATCAACTATGATCAGTGCATATTTAGTTGTCGCAATACGAGCGCTTATGGAGAGTCCAACGTTCGGTAAAGGCGGGCTTTACCAAGCAGATACGTCCATGGGGTCTACAGAATGTCCTGAGAAACACTGGCATGCCATGGAGCTGCCATCGAGGATGGCGAGAAGTCGCCGTTATCTCGAGAGGTGGGGAGGTTGTGTGGGAGTGACTGTGGGCACCCCTACGTTAATATGCCCTTCATCGTACATGAAGAATCCATACATCGGGCTCGGTTCCGCTCTCGGTGAGCCCTGCCCACATTTGGCGGCTTCCAAATAGGGCCTGTATAGCTGTCGACCTGTGGCCGTAGCGATGTGCAGCGGTGGAGATAGCATCTTGAACAGCGTGGTACACGGCGAGCAACACGTCGTAAACCGTTACACTGGTGTAATCGGAAGCATGTACGACGATGGGTCTCTCGAGCGCTGCCAGGCGTATGGCGAAAGTCCTCGTATTTGGTCGTGTTGCAGGCTCACGAAGCCACTGAGAGGCGGTGCTGTAGTTCGCCCAGGGGGATGGGACAGCGCACCCGGGGGCGGTCGTGATGTCGTAGTGAATAAGGTATGAGGACCCGTATTTTAAGAGGGGATTCATAGATACTGACACATCCAATTGTTGTGGTAGAGGAATTGTCGCGTACGGTGATTGGCTCCAGATTAGCGCTGGAGGGGAATCAGGCAACGACCTGGGGTGATCGAACGTTGCGAATGGCGTCCCCAGAGGTGTCAATGTTGGCTGATGCGGCGGGCCCCATGGGGTGAGAGCTGGATGCATGGGTGCAGGGTATGGCATTGGTGCTCTCTGGCCCGTGCGTTGGTCGGCGTATTGGCTCTGGGTCATGAGGCGGATTACTCCCCCAGAAGGTGCCTGTGCGAATGTTGTCAACGATGATGGATGGGTCATGGTGTATGGTGAGGGCAGCGGCGAGATACCCTGTTGAGAACAGTGAGTTCAATGTCGCTGTTACCCCACATTTGTGCTGAATGCACGTACAGGTTACTGGCTGTCTAAGACTCTTGCTGTCGTCTTGACGTGTAATATGCAGGAGCTATTGACTAGGAAATGTCCAGAGGCCCACAGCGTTGGTGAAGAAGGTGGTGGAAGAGAGAGGATGGGAGGACGACGCGGTCTGGTTGTGGTGCACTTTATAGGGGGGGTACTGACAACGGTGAGGGAACGGAATCTAATTACTCTGCTTATCTCATATCCCCATTAAGGTGGTTGTTCACCGGTACCGGTGCGAGGCAAGTCATATCATGTCGTCCGTAAGTGCATATTACTGCAAACATCCTTGTTCAAATAAGTCCTGTTGTTTTTAACTATCATGTCATCTCACATTTCACGTTCTTTTAATCATGCTCATCCAGTCGTTTGATACATTTGCAATATATCTAACCTCAGGTAGAGGACAGATATGTAACATATCAGCATGAATGTGCTGCGGGATTCTTCTTTTCTACTGTTAAGGTAACCATGCATAATGCTGCGATACTTTTATCAGCGTCTTCTTATGACTTTCGCAGTATTTAGTAAATGTGGATTAAGAGAGTTCAGTGAGTTCCGTTCAGGTTCCGTCTGGCGGTAATCTTCGGCGATCCCGCTGTAAATATAACTGCGAATGCCGAGGATGAACGTCTTGACACCACTGCAGATTCGCGTGCACATGCCGCCCCAATGCCTCTTGCTGTGGTACTTGCTTACGGTACAAGAGCTCTACTTATTTCCGACTTCTTAGGATGACGTGGCCGAGTGCTGACGTTTGCACCCCCATGTAGACCCTTCGAACCACCATCAAATGGTGGTTGTGATTTTGATTTAGACCCGAATTCTCTACTAGTACTACAGTACTTACTACGCAGTTAAGCGCTCACAGACGACTGCGAAGCCATCGATTATCATTAGGATGTTCTAGTGCTGTACTTATCCCATCAGGGGCGACTGTGCATATACCACTGAAGAAATCTCCTTTATCGGCGAGATCACGAATTGCCATTAACCGCAATTGGGAGTCGGAGGCTTGGAGGAGGAGGCCCAAAGGAGGCCCTCGGCTCGCCTATGTCATAAGGCGATAAGGTGTGATATATACGTAAGGTCATAGTTCCTCAGTCTTCCTATAAATCTAAAAATATAATCACCGGTGAATTATCTTACTGTAAAAATAACTTTCGGAGATCTGGGAACTATATACGTGAAGCGCGTTTGAACGATCAGGGGTGAACCGGTGAAGTATTATAATCATCCTCTCCGTAGCATTACTTGCGGTCTAGATTTTGGATATCAAACCGTCAAGTTGTGAAGTCTAATAACGGCAATTACAAAACCCATCACAAAACTTTTCCGTTTGTTGCGGCTCATTTTATTCACTTATATTCTTGTAAGTTAACACAGAAACCTGTTTGTAGTCCGGTAAAAGATGACTTTGGGAAGCGGTTCAGTTTGAATGGCCACAATATCTCTCCTGATTCTATTTTACTTTGTCTCGGAGATTTATATACACTCTATAACGGGAACAATGAAAGATGTTGTGAAATGTCAGATCCGGATGTGGCGAGTATTCGACATACCCAGTTTGTTATGACCATAAGATCAATAAGTTAGGCGCTATGTCTTATGGATAGAATAACTGCTCGATGGCATTCGTACACATTGGATTTAATCTCATTGAGGGAATTGTTGTCTTGACTCATTCTATAACGGGAACAATGAACAATGTTGTGAAATGTCAGATCCTAACGTGACGAGTATTCGACATACCCCGCTTGTTATGACCAGAAGATCAGTAAGTTAGGCGCTATGTCTTATGAATAGATTAACTGATGGATGGCATTCGCACACATTGGATTTATTCTCATTGAGGGAATTGTTGTCTTTCTATTACAATCCTTTGTCAGTCAACCGTAGGTTATAAATATCTACTAGAAATTATATTTTCTCTATTCTTCGCTAATATCAGTCTCACAGTCTCATACTAATCATCGTTCATTAATCAATGCAACACGTTGCAGGGAATGCTCGCTACTAATAGTCTTTCTTGATCAATTGCACAGTATGGTTGCTTCTTAAATTTCGGTCGAAACCAATA
Organism: Cyathus pygmaeus; assembly: GCA_036937155.1. Taxonomy (NCBI): domain Eukaryota; kingdom Fungi; phylum Basidiomycota; class Agaricomycetes; order Agaricales; family Nidulariaceae; genus Cyathus; species Cyathus pygmaeus. The sequence continues at coordinate 9,720 of JASFCZ010000082.1, forward strand.
TGAAGGTTCACTATCAGACATATCCATTGGGGATTGAAGAAACCCATTGAAGACCAGCTTACAAGGAGTAAACGTGTTGGAAGATTGCTGTTACAGCTACGATACCATGATAGCATTATACCATTCGGAATACAAAGCCCTACGGGCGCGGGGGTGCATGTCTCGATAGCTCAGTGGTAGAGCATATGATTGCAGTACCGTACGAATTTGATATCCTGTGGTCAGGTGTTCGAACCACCTTCTGGACTTCGTTTTTGGAAATTCACCCTTTGCCGTATTACACTATCACTTATATCATTGTAAGCAACATTTCAGTTTGAAGCCAACTTACTGATGATTCTTCTATTTTTAGACCTTCAGGGTTTAACTGTCTTATCGGCACACGCCTCAAGCTTACCACCTACATATATAATACTACAGTGGCGTCCAAAAGTATCGCACGCCTGTCACGTGACTCATTAATGCGCGACGCGTTTCAGAACAACGCGATTTCCATGCTTCAAAACATGTATTGTACACTCTGTAGGATAATATATCATCATTTCCGTCGAATACATGAGTTCTTAATATCTCTTGAATGATATATTAATGTTTTGTTTCAAAAAGCGGTGTGCAATTCTTTTGAGCAGCATGATTTTCAGGAATGCAGAGGTATATATTCCATGTAGACTATAGTAATCACCCAAGAACCTTCTACAGTGTCTACTACTACTCATGGTCTATACTTCCCCCACCAAAGTCGCTCGCATTGTTCAGCTTAAAGAGTTGGGACATCTGGATAAAGATGTTGCAGCTGAAATAGGCATCCACCAGACTACAGTGACCAGAATTGTCAAAAGATTCAATGCATTGGGTGATGTCTACTTCCGGAACCCGAAAACTGGTCGTCCCCGAAAGCTTGGTGAAAGGGATGCTCGCCTGGCCTGCCGGAAACTCGCAGAAATGAAGGCTGCCAATGCAACGGAGCTTGTGAAGCAGGACTTCCCACATGTGTCGCGCCAAACCATGGCACGCTGCCTCCGTGATGCAGGACTGGTCTGCCGAGTCCGTAAGTCCAGGCCCTTCATTTCTGCGACCAATCAGAAGAAGCGGCTTGCGTGGGCAAAGGAGCATGCTGATTGGAGTCAGGAGGACTGGGACTGGGTGGGATTCTCTGATGAGTCTAAATTTATGCTATTCAAGTCCGATGGCCGGCAATATGCTTGGTTTAGGCCCAGACAGGCATATGATCCACAATTTACGAAGAAGAACATCAAACATGGCAGTGGAAGCATCATGGTGTGGGGTATTGTTACTTCCAAGGGTATGGGAGAGCTTCATCATATTGAAGGAATCATGGACAGCCCCGGATACATCTCAATCTTAAATACGTCACTCACAAAATCTGCAAAGAACCTTAAAATATCTTTTACGGAGACCGGCGGCTACATTTTCCAGCAAGTTAATGATCCGAAGCACCGTTCCCACATGGCAGAACAGTGGTTCACAAAGAAACACCTTCAATGTCTCCCTTGGCCGCCATCTAGCCCGGACATGAACATCATAGAGCATGTCTGGAATCAAATAGACCACCTTATTCGTGCACATGACCCACTGCCACGCAACCGGGAGGAGTTCTGGGAGGCTCTTCAGGAGGAGTGGTATAACTTTCCAATGGAATGGTTGCGGGATTTGTATGACAGTATGCCCCGTTGTATTGAGGCATTATTACAGGCTAAGGGGGGTAATACAAAGTACTAAAGTGATGTTAGTTTCTATCTCAGTCCTGGAGAGATATACGCTAATCTTTCTGATTGATAGGGGGTACTCATAAGTATTGCACACTGATTTCGACAGAACTTTCCACTTTACAAATTGTTGTCTTCTTTTTTCAGAAATACACTACATACATCATATACAGAACATATTTAGCTACTATTACGATGTTATTTTATATCAGACCATTGTGTTTTGTGCTCTCGAGAATACATTATATATTGTTTGCACTTGTTGTGCAATACTTATGGATGCCACTGTATGTGCACAGTTCGAGCACAGCCCCTCTGAAGATCTCGCTTCCCATCATGAATACGACAAACTATCAACAGGGTTGGAGATAATAGGATATACTACTGTATGATGATTATCAAAACATGTGTCACCCAACTGGTCTCCTACAGCAGCCTAAAGCTCCGCTCATCGTGGCATCTACCATCCTATTAATAAGTCTGGTGAATATCAACACAAGCCTTGCTTCAAAATTGATTTAACCCCTGTGTGCATAGATCCCATACATCACTGTGTATGCGACTTTTGGACAGTCCTCCCCACCTCTGGTGACCATTAAACACCGGAAAGAGAGATACTTCAGAGAAATGTCGATCTTCTAGTCCCTGTGCTGAGAGGCTCTGTGGAAAGCTGACATCATACACTGGGGATAGTAGATGATGATGATTCGCTGTGGAATTACAGATAATTGCCGCATGGGATGCCTCGTAGACGGCAAATAGAACATCATAGATAGTAACTGTTGTACGTCCCACTGAGCAGTGGATGACGAGGAATTTGTCAATCATTATAAAATAGATCGTTATGTAGGCTAGACCAGGGGAGGTTGCAATCTCTGATAGCCATTTCTGGTGTGGAATCGTGTTAGTAGTAGTTGGTGGCTCCATAATGTCTTTCTCAATAAGCTACCTGGATCCATATGAAATAAGAGGATTAATTGTAACTGCACATTTGGTGAGACATGGAAGTGGCACATGAAGCATGTGGGATTGATCAAGAAGTGGAAGCCTCGTAGCTGCTCGAGTAGTATTTGCCATCATGACGAATGAATATAGTGGTATATCGATAGGGGAGGGGGTCATTTCTTGATAACCATTGACACGTTTGCCTGAGCTATCATAGTTATGCTGACTGAACACCCGATTAATTACCCAGTAACTTATTCAATGTAGTAGGACGTACCATTCAACATGACCAACTCCTATGATAGTCTCCATTTCGTGAGCCCTCTCTTCATCTGCAGATTTGTGCAGATACTAGATTAATGAATGGCCTGTGGAGCTGAATAGACGGAAGGAGGGGTATTACTACTTTGCTACTTCGTGGGGACTCTCATTGAACAAGACTGTGGAAGCCAGTATTTGTATACGAATACTTACCGCATGTTGCTACTTCTACGGAGATCGCTGCCCTTATGTTCGCATTATATACCTGCTAGAGATAAGATTAGATATGGAGCTAGTGTACCCGGGGTTTCCTCTGAGCTGTGAACCAGTCGAGGGCCCGAGGTCCGAGGATATCTACCATTAGGAATGAGTTTGTGACACTGAGTCACAATCTTTCTGAGAGTCCAGTGAGAGTTTAGTGAGAGTTCAGTGAGATTTGGTGAGAGTTTTCAGAAATTCAGAACTCTCAGTGATAGTGAGATAGTTACTTGGTGGTCCTGCTCAAATTTGCTCAAATCTCTCAATTTCTCGGGGATGTGTAGGTCAAAAATCATTTATTGAATAATCCACTACTACATAGTATGTATATACTGAGTGGAATTTGCCACGTACCTCTATCAGGATTCAGCACTCCCTTCCACATCTCCCATCTCAACCCACTGGTTCTTACACTTCCATACTTTTGGTGCAGTACTCCACAGCTGGCTCACTAGTACCTTGCTCACGTGTCGTAGACTCATACACCAGCTGCTATTGCATCAGCCCAGATGCACAACTGAGGTCCTCGGGAATGAATGTCAGGAGGTGACATATTACTATGGGTTGTAAGTGATGTATGTCGGGGAGATGAGGAGCCATGCGCAGAGAGGCCCATTGAGTATTGCTGTGAACTGTGCTGTGACGGCTGGCGGCCAATACGAGATGCAATTATGGAGCTAGGCCACGAGGAATCATCAGCTAGCACAGTAATAATAAACTGAGAAACATACCCGCAGACAGACCACTGAAGTATACATGCATTTCCCCCC